>SKCR01049692.1:0-55243 GCA_019454045.1 Zanthoxylum bungeanum
CCCTCTCTCTCTAGGGAAAATTTTCTTCTTCTTGGGAGACAAAATTTGTTCCATTTTGTTCTTGCTAGAACATATGGGAGTCAAATGAAGGTGATAGGGATACTCACCCATGAGCTTGGAAGCTTCAACATCCATGAAAACTTTGAAAGTCAAATCCGATCAATGTAAGTTTATTCCACAAACTTCTTGATTTATTCACACACTAATCACGCTTAGAGATCCCGTGGCATGTTTTAGGAACACTTACAGACTCGACATGAGCCAATTGGGGAATGCTCTCGTCGACTGGACCATATGAAGGGCAGAAGTTCATCATCCACTCAACTGGTTCTGAATAGGAACCAAGAAGAGGCTTCATGATCTGAATCGACAAGAGCCAATTGGGGAATACTCCTATCGACTGGACCAGATGAAGGCCATAAGTTCATCATCCACTTAACTGGTCCTAAATAGGAACCAAGAAGAGGCATCATGATCTGACTTGACAAGAGCCAATTAGGAAACGCTCCCGTCGACTGGACCAGATGAAGGCCAGTAGTTCATCATCCACTCAACTGGTCCTGAATAAGAACCAAGATGAGGCTTCATGATCTGACTCGACAAGAGCCAATTGGGGAATGCTACCGTCGACCGGACCAGATGAAGGCCATGAGTTCATCATCCACTCAACCGGTCCTGAATAGGAACCAAGAAAAGGCATCGGGACTTGACTCGACATGAGCCAATTGGGGAATGCTCTCGTCGACTGGACCAGATAAAGGCCATGAGTTCATCATCCACTCAACTAGTCATGAATATGAGCCAAGAAGAGGCATCATGACTTGACTCGACATGAGCCAATTGGGGAATGCTCCTGTCGACTGGACCAGATGAAGGTCATGAGTTCATCATCCACTCAACTTGTCGGAATTGGGACCAAGTAGAGGCTTCATGTCATCTGGACTAGATGGAGGTCCAGCCTTAACTTGACTCGACTAGAGGCATCGTGTCAACATATGGTGTTAATATTATACCATTGAATGGTTTTGGCGAGCGGGACAAGTAATGGAACCTTCATATGTCGTTTGGACAAGGTGTTTTTCGTGATAGTATCACAGAGGTATTCAGCCGACAATATTCTTATTGGGCTTTGAGTGGTTCCTACTTTTCCTCGATTTCCTAAATTGTAATAAATGTAGCGTTCATACCGAGGTGTTTTTGGTGGGAAAAAGAGGAGCAAAAAAGGAGAGGATTATAAGAAGACTTGAAGAGAGGCTCATTTGCCTCATTTCAAAATTTCTTCTCAAGTAGCAAGGGTTGGAGTTCCCCACGATTCAAGGTATTCCTCGCATCTCCCTTTGTGTTTTTTAGATCTTCAAGCTGTTCATAGATAGATTCATCATGTTCTTGGTTAGATTAGGCATATTGATCTTTAGGAAGTTTGGGGAAGTAATAAGATCGTGTTTGTGTGAAACTAGGGTTTGATCTTCTGAGATATTAATTTTAGGTTGCCTCGTGATTTGCAGAGTGAATGATTATGTCGTTTGAGAGTTGTTCAGCATCCAGTGATACACCAGTGGAAATGTGTGTAGACTCGCTCTTGCATATTATTTCCCCTTTTAGGATGTATGATAGGGATGCGTTAAGCGGGGTAGATGAAGACATTCTTACTGTCGTGTCGATAGAGGCTTCGTTAGGTATCCCTAAAGATGTTCCTCCACTTCGCATAATCTCGGCAGAGTCGGGTGGAGAACCCAGCACCAGCGAGCCGACCAACATATTAACTAAGAATCCTCCCAGTAGAGTAATTGAAAGAACCATGAGGGAGATGAAGATAAAGTATCGGTTTCCCGAATCGATTCAAGTGAGATTAGCTTCATCGAGAGAACGGATCAATTATAGGATCCCGGGGTGGATTGGGTTCTGCGAATGACCCTTTGTAGATGGGTTCATGGGGCCAATTCCTAACCTTTGTATGGGAAGTGTTAAATCACTACGGGATAGCCCCCTCCCAACTAATGCCAAATACTTGGAGGGTCTTGATGTCGGTTGAAGTTTTGACTTTCGAGTTGGGGGTTGGATTTGGAGTAAAAGATCTTCTTTACACATATTACTTGAATGAACACGTAGTCGAGAATGGAAGATACCATTTGTTCCTTCGACACAAGAGGGAGCATATGATATCAGGGTCGACCATAAACGACCGAATGGTTTGGCAAAAGACCTATTTTTGTGAGAGGAAAAAGTGTATTTGGGTCGGCTGGGTCTGGTCGAATACCTGAGTATTAGGATATAACGAGTGAATGTTATTTTTACTTCCCCTTTATCACCGCCGTAGAATGTGGCGCGACAGTAGTTGCCATCCTGGTGTGTCGCTTTTCCATGGAGTAGGAAATCCCACTGACTTCTGATCCCTCTGAGATGAAGTTAATGGTGTTATTTATTGGTGAGGGTGGCGGTGGTCCGTCTTTTTGCTCCCTGTAGTCCCTCTTTGCTACGACTGCTTTCCCTTTCTCAGTGAGCAGATCTCTCAAATGCCCTTTGTTTATCAACTCCAAAACTTCCAATCTTAGTGCTACATAATCGGCTGTCGTATTGCCGTAGTCTCGATAAAATTCGCACCACTTACTAATGTCTTTCCTCACAGAGCCTTCTTTGGTGCGAGGAGGCCATTTTACTTCGCTTTCTATCTTCCTGAGGATTGAGACCAATTCACCCGGTGATACAGTGAAGTCGTAGTCTGGGAGTCTAGGTGTATCATAAAGAGCTTTCTCTCTATTATTAAATGAGGATGGTCTGCGAATGGAATCCCTGTAGAGATGGCGAAGGTCTCTTCTTCGATAAACTCTTTGGTCGACTGACTATAGGTCTCTCCTTCTGAATTCTTTCAGTCATTTGGATGGGTATGTCATCTTCTCCTCTTGTAGACTGGCAAAACTCTCTCTCTTTTTATTTATTCTATCTTCTTCCCATCTAATTTCTGTTCGACCCCTGGCTATTGCTTGATCCATGGTGTAGCACCGGTTTTTGGTCAACTTCTTGTAGAGCCCGCTGTCTGCCATCAACCCATTCCTAAAATCTTCCACTGTCGTTGGCTGATGAAGGTCTGAGATAATGATTCTTTCCTTGTTGAAATGTGCCACGTAGTTTCGCAGAGATTCTCCTCTCCGCTGTTGTATGGCGTTGAGGTCTTCTGTGGTCTTCTAGAGTTTGCAAGAGCTAGCAAAGTGTTCCATGAACTTGACAGCCAGTTCCTGGTAGGACCCAATTGACCGATATCTGAGATTATACCTACTCTGCTTTTCTTTAGAGGTAGTCTGACACCCGGCAGGCTGGATAGAATTGCCTCCTTGAATTCCTCAATCTCCTTGCACATGGATGAAGCGGTATGATGTTTCTGATTGACTGGCAGGATGAGTTGATTCCTTTCTTGATTGGATGGATGATCTTTAGATAGGGGAATGTCATCTGCTTCATTGTTGAATGTCCCCATCAGGTTGGATCGAATGTCTGGACGATTGGGGGGTCCGGAAATTCCTCTTTGTCTGAAGGTGGATGAAATATGTTCCAACTATCTTTGGTGGTCGGTATTGGTACTCTTCATGGCCGAATTTTCTTCTTCCAAAACTCGTAGTCATTCTTGGAGGATGGATAACTAGCTAGCCAGATGATCTGACTGCTCGCTGCTCGAAGCCATAGTTATGTTTGTAAGATCCGTAGACTGAATAAATGCTTCTTTGCTATAAATCGCTAAGGCCCCACGGTGGGCGCCAAATTGTAAACGCTGGTTTTCAGCTCAGGTCCACAATCGAGATGTCGTAGAAATGGTGGGCACTAGCGATCCATCAAAACAAAGGTAGAGTGAGCGGGAGTACTGCCCACCAGCGTGGTGGGTGCCGAAGGTACTCCAACGCTTAAGTCAGTCACTGAAAAGAGTTATGAATACAGTAGGAGGAGAAGCAAGGTCAGAGACTACCTTGATCCCCGTGGATTGCCGTGAGGGCTGTGGGTCGGAGGTTTAGAGGGTTCTGGTGAGACTGATTGAGCTTTGGGTTGTAATGCCTTTTTCCTCCCCCACAATGTGAATTACCTCTTCTATTTATATGCACTAGAGAGGTGTGCACATTTAATACATTTAATTGTTTTGTCCGTTGGATGTTGGAAACAGCCGATCCACGAGAATGAGAGAGTTATGAGTTTAGGCGTTTCGTGGGTTGGCAACTGATGAGTTAAGAGGCCATTTGGATCAGATATTTCCTTGGATATGGGCTTGTGAAATAACATGGACCAATAAAAGCTTACAAATGGGCTTTCTCTGTGGGTTTTGGGTTCTTTAGGCTAATGGGTGATGAGTGTCGGGCCTCTCTTTGTGCGTGGGCCTAAGAAGGTAATTGGGGCCCAAGTCTGTTATGGGTACTGTTCGGGGGGATTTGGGTTATATCTGACATTGGGCCTGAAGTGATATGTCGCAAATGCCCTTGGCCCAAATTTTGGCCCATACAGTCAACTATTCCCCTCCCCCAAACCTAATTGAGACATTGTCCCCAATGACTAGAAAAGTAGAAGAAGAGTTTAGAAAACAGTATCTGGTTAGCTGAAATTATACATCTAAAAAGAAAATTAAAGGTTAAGATCCAGATTTATCCGACGCTTCTTACCACGATCATTATCGGACCAGTTTATCTTGGAAAGGATATGGTCAATTTGTGGTTCAAAGGCTAAGAGTTGGTCAATTAAATCATGGGTTGTTCTGGCAGTGAAGAGGATATATTTTACATGTTTTGAAACGAACCCATTTCTCCTGGCGTCATCAACAAACACACAAAGAAAGTCATAAAATCCATCAGCATTAAACAGTCCAATTGGTTTTTGGTGTATGTTCAAGTTTGCCTAAGATAACACTGTAAAAATTTCCTCTAATGTGCCCAAGCCACCTGGCAAAGCAATAAAAGTATCAGCACAATTAATCATCTCAACAAGTCATTCGGACATACCTGGCACGATGCATTCCTCTCTGTTTGATGGTCCTATAAGATTCGCCTCTGCCAAAGGTTTTGGGATGATTCCCAGAACTTGACTACCTCTTTCCTGTACGGCCCTTGAAACGTACCCCATTAGTCCAAGATTGCCACCGCCATATACTAGGTGCATATTCCTTTTAGCAATGACTCTACCCAATTCCTATGTTGCCTCAACGAATTCTGGTTTAGAACCAACACTAGTATCGCAAAACACACAGATGTTTACAACTCGTCTTTTTGAAGTTGCTTCCATTTTTTTATGTATTTCTTTCTCAAATCTGGATGTCTTCAAGAATGCAATGACGAGCTGAATTTATAGAACCTGAAAAATGGTGAGTAATAATAGCACTAGTACCTGCCAAATGACAATTATTAACTAAACAATAAACTATATCGTGAAAGTTAAAAAGTCTGGATCCTGTCCGAGAAAATAAAAGAAAATAACAAAATAAATCACAATTACTAGTTAAAGACAAAGAGATAATAATATTTACAAAAATTAAAGGCTTGATTGACGTCTATGCGTCAGGAACAAGCTTCCCATCCAATTTTCTTATAAATTGGCAAACATGGTCTTTTAAAATCAGATTCCCGAGAATTAAGTGTTGTCTTTATTTTTGAAACTGTGTATGTAACATGTGAATTGTGTGATACACATATCCACTAGGATGCGTCTCAAGAGTCAATGATATATCATCTAAAGACTCCTTACTCATGCCATCCCTAATAAATTAAATTTATCTTCACGGTTATCAGATACCATTCCTAAAGAAAGACAACGAGTATTACATGTCATGCATACACACTTATAACAAACACCTAATCTTTTAGCTCTTTTTTTCTTTGCATAGGTGTTTTTTCCTAAACCATGCAGATATGAAATAAAAAAGTTAGAAGACTCACCTGCCAATCGGACTCGTGCTTCAATAATCCAACAAATGTCATTAGGAATACCTTTGATCATCAGAAGTCTCATTCATTCCATGCGAGCTTTGTAGACTTTCATCAGAGAGTTTTGAGGCAGAGAAAAAAATTACTTGGGAAGATTTGCGAGAATGTCTTCCATCCTACCTGTGACTTTACTTATAAAAATTAAAACACACAAAAATAAAACACACCAAATAACAATACATACACAAATTGCATGGGTTTCCTCTCTACTAGCGCTAAGTTTAATGTCGTCAGCTAAACATGACTGCCCAACGTTAGGCTGGATCTGAAAGTGTGACACTTTCTTTTTGTTGCTCAAATAATTCTCCCTAGTAGTAATTGACACGCTTGCTGTTAACTTTGAATGTATCATTGGAGTTGGGATCAAGTAACTCAACGGCTCTGTATGGTAAAACTTGGGTGATTAAGAATGGACCTGACCATCGTGATTTTAACTTCCCAGGGAAAAGTTTCAACCTTGATTTGTTTAACAATACCCGCTGCCCCGGTTCCAGTTGTATGCGCACTAACTTCTTATCATTTCTCTTCTTGGCCTTTTCTTTGTACAGTTTGGCATTCTCAAAAGGATGTATGTGAAATTCCTCCAATTTGTTGAGTTGGTGGAGCTGTTTCTCTCATGTTGCTTGTATTTCAAGATTTAACTTCTTCAGTGCACAGTACGCTTTATCTTCAAGCTCCACAGACAGATGGCATACTTTAAGTTTATCGGTGGAGCATTGCATTGCATCTGAGTTCTGGACGATACTATCTATCACATCAATTCTGAAACATTCCTCTTTATTTTCGTCATTCGGGAAATTCATGGCTTTGAAAACATTGAATGTTACTTCTTGGTCATGTACCCTCATGGTTAGTTCACTTTTTTGTACATTAATAATGGTTCGACCTGTAACTAAGAATGGTCTCCCGAGGATGATGGGCATGTCTTCGTCTTTCTCCATGTCAATAACAATAAAATATGCTGGGAAAATGAATTTTTCAAATTTGAAAAGCACATATTCAAATACACATCTCGGAAATGTGAGCGTTCTATTAGCAAGTTGCAAAGAGATTGCGGTGGGCTTTGCTTCTCCAATCTGCAGTTTCATGTAAATAGAAAAAGACATCAAGTTAATACTAGCACCTAAATCACACAAAGCCTTACCGAAGTTATGTTCTCCTATGGTGCAAGAGATAGTGAAATTGCCAGGATCTTTCAACTTTGGGGGAAGCTTCCTCTGAATGATGGCGCTGCATTCTTCTGTCAATGCTATTGTCTCGTAATCTCCCAATTTTCATTTTCGTGACATAATATCTTTCATGAATTTGACAAAGTTGGCATTTGTTCCAACGCTTCTGCAAATGAAATGTTGATATGCAGATTTTTGAAGATCTCTAAAAATCTAGCAAACTGCTTGTCCAGTTTGTTTTTCTGGAGACATTGTGGAAAAGGTGGAGGTGGAGTAAATCTTTTTCGATCATTTGCTTTTACTTCTCTTTCCGCCATCTGTGGATCTGCTTCGCTGCTTTCTTTTGGAACTTCCTCAGTGGATGCCTTGACTCCAACATCTTTGTTGATTTCAGTACCACTTTTCAAAGTGATGGCATGACATTGCTCCTTCTCCAAGTTCCTTGGATTTGATTCTGTGTTGCTAGGAAGGATACCTTGCGGTCTGTAACTCTGAGCATTGGCCAGTTGTCCCATTTGATTTCCAGTGCTTTAATAGAAGCTGAATGGATTTGAATTAATGCTGCTTGGGATTGAAACATAGCATCAAATTTGGCTTCTTACTTTTTCATCTGGGCAAGCACTTCTGTTATTCCTGGTTCTTTTTCATACTTATGGCCTTTGTTTTGTTGTTGGAATCCTGGTGGTAGATTATTCATTTGCCCTGAATTGTTGCTCCTTGCGAAATTGAGATGATTCCTCCAACCTGGGTTGTAGGTGTTGGAATATGGATTGTTTCTCTGTCTGTTGAAATTGATGACATAATTCATCGTCTCACCACGTTGGTTGTAATATTCTGCATTTGGTGCTTCTCCATATGGTGAACTTGTGGATCCAGCATTACCTTGCATGCTAAGAGTTTCCATGAATTTGCATATCGGATCCAGCTTGGCATTCAATGCTGTGTTTGCTCCGACTTCGTAGATTTCTGCTATTCATTGAATCATGCTCCTTTCTGTTGTCCACAAAGAATTGTTGTTGGCCATTTTTTCAATTAAGTCACAGGCTTGATCTTCTCATTTTGCCATTAAAGCTCCTCCAGCACAGCATCTATTGTGGTTCTCATTAGTCCAGAAAGTCTATTGTAGAAGGTTTGGACTTGTAGCCACTTTGCACTCTCATGGTGAGGACATTTTCTGAGCAACTCCTTGTATCTTTCCCAAGCTTAGCAGAGGGATTCTGAGTCATGTTGTACAAATGATGTAATGTCATTCCTCAGCTTTGCAGTTCTGGCTGGTGGAAAATATTTTGCAAGGAATTTGGTGGCTAGAGTGTTCCAAGTTGTGATGGAACCTGCTGGTAGTGAATAGAGCCAAGCCTTAGCTTTGTCTTTCAAGGAATATGGGAAAACACGCAGTCTCATTGCTTCTTCTACCACTCGGTTGTAATTGAATATGCCGCAAACTTCCAGGAAGTTGCTGATGTGGGCATTAGGATCTTCAGTTGCATTCCCCCCAAACTAAACTGATTGTTGTATCATCTGAATATATGTTTTGATGTTACGCATTTGATGGTAAGGGAGGAAGTACAATGCATGAAATGAAGCCGTCAACCACCGAAATTGTTCTATCTCGAATGGGAATTGTTGGACAATTATGACCCATATCATCACTATTTGTAAAAGACATGGTGTTTTTGTACAAATTAACTATGTGACAAAGAAAATTGATATTTTATCATTTTGTAATTGGATTACTTAGATATATAAATGATAAAAGTCCATATGGTTAAACCGGATTAATAAGATATGAAACAGTATTAATCCACAAACGGTTTAATCATTAAATATCCCTAGTCATAGTATTATCGAGACTGAACATCGATAATGCGGAATAGACTAGTATTACACTTGTGCGCGTTATGGAAGCTTAACGACATAGTTCTCATATATTTAAGTATTGGATACTTATGCAAGTGTGATAGGAGGTTCTGTTAGCCGTTGGACCAGGAACAGCTTCGCTCTGGATAAACCCCTCGGAGTCTCATTGGTAGTATGACTATGTGTCTATGGGAATCCTGTTGGACAATTATGACCCTTAGCGTCACTATTTGTACAGATCATGGTGTTGTTGTACAAATTAACTATGTGACAAGGAGATTGTACTCTTATCATTTGTGATTAGATCACCTAGATGTATAAATGATAGGAGGTCCCTATGATTAGTTCCTGGATTGAGATGATATGAGACAGTAACAGTCCACGAATGATTAATCATTAAATAATCCCTAGTCGTAGTATTATCGAGATTGGACATCGATAATGCGGAATAGACTAGTATTACACTTGTGCGCGTTGTGGGAGCACAACAGCATAGTTCTCATATATTTAAGTATTGGATACTTATGCTAGTATGATAGGAGGTTGTGTTTACCGATGGTACGGAAAACAGCTTCGCTCTGGATAGACCCCTCAGAATTCCATTGGTAGTATGACTATGTGTCTATGGAAGTCCGAAATCAGGGTAGCTGTATTTGGTCTTAACCTGAGACTTGCACCGCTAATACTTGCGACAATCAATATGCTTTGGTTTTGGTCGTCCAGGGATTTAACCGGTTCTGTGTATGCCTCTGCTGGGTATATTGAGAATCGTAGTGTATTGGGTGTGATGTCAAGACGGAAGTATTACTCCAATCATAGTGGAGATGATGTCACGTAGGATACGGAACTAGTACTCTTAAGTACTGCAGTCATCGGGATGATATGACTAGGTCATGTTCATCCGATTATAGAGACTAGTTACAAGACATCCGACATGTAATTCGTACGGAGCAGACACAATCCAGCCCCAGGCCTAGCACGTGACATCCGATACTGGATCGAAATACGCAATACTACGTATACTACGCCTGACATAGATTATATATTCCAGTAAGAATATTTCTGGAGAATTGGGTAGGCACGGTGCTTTGCTAGAAGCCAACCATGTCTTGTAAATCGGTAAGCACGTGGTACGAGGTACGTACGTATTCGGATAATCCGATGACCGTATTTACTACCAACATATCCTTGGGTCGCTTCCCAAAGATTCACCGATGACAGTTGACTTAAACTAGAATTAATCTGGGATTAATTTAGAGAGAGAAAATTAATCTGGGATTAATCGAGGCTTTATTTAATCTGGGATTAAATGTGTTCGGAAGAGAGAGAACGCGATTAATTTGGAATTAATCGGTAAAATAAATTTAATAGTTAAATTTGATTTCTCTATTTAATTTATTCGTATGGGCTAAAATTAATATATCAGATATATTAATATGAATTGGATTTCATACGAAATTAAAGTCGGACTTTAATACGAACGAACGAATTAATTTAGAATTAATTCATAAACGAAGTTTGTAATATATTTGCGAGGCATCGTTATTTAATTAAATTAGATTTAATTATTTAGCGACAGAAATTCGTTTAATCGGATTAAATGAATCCGAGCCGCGGCAAACATTCGTAGAATCCATTTGAATGGTAGTTGGGAGGGTAGTTGGCATTTATGCCAAGCCACCAACTTTCCAACCACCTTGGAATGGTTTTGGTGAAACCATTTACCCAACCACCTTGTTT
Organism: Zanthoxylum bungeanum; assembly: GCA_019454045.1. Lineage (NCBI taxonomy): Eukaryota > Viridiplantae > Streptophyta > Magnoliopsida > Sapindales > Rutaceae > Zanthoxylum > Zanthoxylum bungeanum. Next base: position 10,718 of record SKCR01049692.1, read on the forward strand.
AGGTGAAAAGGGTAAATTGGTTTTACCAAAAGGCATCTCTCTCTCTCATTACAGAACACTTGGAACAAAGAAAACCCTAGTTCATCAAGCATTTGGGCGTGAGCTTCAACTACTCTTCTCTTTGATTTTGTGGCAAAATCAACAAATCTAGCACTTGTAGAAGTCTTCTAAGGTGATAGGGAAACCAACTCAAAGCTTGGAATCAACACAAAGGTTAGATCTTGGAGATCTTCATTCAAACAACTCAAAGTTTGGAATCATCAAAGGAAGGATCTTGGAAACCAACTCAAAGCTTGGAATCAACAAAGGAATGATCTTGGAGATCTTCTTCTCAAAATTTTAAAAGCTCAAATCCATTCAATGTAAGTAATTCCGCAACTTATAATGAATTTATGAACACCTTTTCTTGCTTATTAGATCCTTGGCATGTTCTAGGAACACTAACAAATCCGAATCAGGGTAGATACTTGCGACAATCAGTTTGCTTTGGTTTTGGTCGTCCGGAGCTTTAACAGGTTCTGTGTACGCCTCTGCTGGGTTTACTGAGAATCGTAGTGTATTGGGTGTGATGTCAAGATGAGAGTATCACTTCAGTCATATAGAGATGATGATCACGCATGATACAAAACTAGTACTCTTAAATGCTGCAGCTATCGGGATAGTATGACTAGGTCACGATTATCTGATTACATAGACTAGTTGCTAGTGATCCGATATATGCTTCGTACGGGGCGGACACAATTCCAACACTAGGCCTAGCATGTGACATCCGATATTGGACCGTATTACGCAATATAATGTATACTACGCCTTATACAGATTATATATTCCTCGTTGAATATTTCTGGAGAATTGGGTAGGCATGGTGCTTTGTTAGAAGCCAACCATGTCTTGTAAATCAGTGAGAATGTGGTATGGGGTACGCACGTTTCGGATAGTCCGACAACCGTATTTACTGCCAACATATCCAGGGATCTCTTGGGTCGCTTCCCAAGGATTCATCAATGACATTTGACTCTAACAGAATTAATTTAGGATTAATTATGAGAGATAAAATTAATCTGGGATTAATTACGACAAGAATTTATCTGGGATTAAATTCGTCTAGAAGAGAGAACACGATTAATTTGGAATTAATCGGTAAAATAAATTTAATAGTGAAATTAGATTTTTCTATTTAATTTATTTATTTGGGCTAAAATAATATATCAGATATATTAATTGAAATTGGATTTCAATACGGAATTAAAATTAGATTTTAATTCGGGCGAACGAATTAATTTAGAATTAATTCGTAAGTGACTTTCGTAATAATTTTGCTAGGCATTATGATTTAATTAAATTGGATTTAATTACATCGCGACAGAAAATTCGTTTAATCGTATTAAACGAATCCGGGCCCAAAATGTGTTGTGTAAGCCAACTAGATTTGGAATTAAATGGGTGGGACCCATGACTTACATCAATTGTCATTAATTGATGGAAGTGGTTAGAAATAATTAATTGGATTATTTATTACACACAACAACCAAAACATACCAACCAAGTCAACTTTGGAAGTTACTATTCATCTTCTTATTTTTTTCTCTCTTTGGGCGTGAACAAGGTTCTTCTCTCCATTGATTTTTGCTTCAAAAATCATCAAAGCTAGCACTTAAGGAGTCTTTTTAAGGTGATAGGGAAACTCACCCTTGAGTTTGGAATTCAATTTAAAGCTTGGAGCTTCCATCATCCAAAGAAAGTTTTGAACTTCTCATCCGCTCAATGTAAGTTAATTCCGCAAACTTATTTTGATTATTCACACTTGTATCAATGTTTAGAGACCTTGGGCATGTGTAGGACACTAATAGGAATTGGTGGTGCAACCTCCAACGGTTCAGGTTTCATGTTGATCAGTGCTTCTTGACCTTCTCGTCTTTCCTTTCTCAATTGTCTAATGGTTTTTTCAATTTCTGGTCAAGCGGACGGATTTCAAAGCTTCTGGTTCTTCTCATGTAGTGTCTGAGAACCTGAAACACATGAAAATAAAAATAATAAGTAAAAAGAAATTAGACACAAGTAAATGTATCTAACCCCAAAATTAATAGTGAAAGATAAATAAGTCTCTGGCAACGGCGCCAAAAACTTGATCGGTGGTAAACACACACATTATGCAAGCGTACGTATCACTCAAGTAGTATAAAATGTATCGATCCCACGAGGACTTAATACCTAAGCTATTAATTTATGAAGCTAAATGCTTAAAAGTATCTAATAAATTGATTGTTGATTGGATGGTGATTTTTGTCTGAAAACAAGTAATTAAAACAATGCGAATGTAAATTTAAGGAAAATTCAATATTTTAAAACTATTTAGGGTTGTGAATTCTTCCAAAATATTATAAGGATGAAGTGATTATCTCATGTTTGTGCAATATAACAGTTTATTAACCCGGAACACGAAGTTATGCAAAAGCATCTTCCGATGGTCAGATGCAAACACCCAAAGTACCCATTAACTATATTCCTATGTTAACCAAGTCACCTGAATTCATTAAGATTAAGTTCCAATTATGGCTACCCCCGTCCGACAGGTATAATCCTATCTTGTAAGGAAATCTACCTAAGAGTCTCTTGCCCAAATGTGAGATCGTGAGCTATTGAGTCTAAGGCTAAACCTAAAATCCTTTTCCAAGTTCATTTTAAGTTTATCAAATCAATCTTATTAATGGCCGTTAACAAGAAGCATTAAGCTTAAGACTCAATAAATAAACCTTTGTATTACCCAAAATACAAAATAACCACTTATAAACCGGTTAAATTGAAATTCATCACAACCATAGATAGGGGTTTAGTTACCACACATATCTAGGAATATTAAAACATAAATAAAGTAAATGACATAAAGTAAAATTTGAAATTAAAAAGATAAATTAACAGTAAAGAAAATGTTGGGGTTAGAGGATCCACTTTTATTACTTCTAATTTAGATATCTCATTTTTTATAATATATAAACTTGCATGACATTACCAACCGACCATATAGGCGGTATCCTAATTAAGTCAGATTTTAGATTAATTCCAACCGATCATAAATGCGGTATCCAATTTAGTTAGGTTAAAATCAATTTGATTAAGTCCAACCGACCATAAAGGCGGTATCCCATTAAGTCAGGTTTTAAATAGTTTATATATTAAAACTAAGGGAGACTAATCTAAATATTAGTAATAAAAGCTTTTCCTTTCACCCCAGCAGATGAGAGTTGCCTCCTTATACTTTAAAGTAAAATAAAGAATAACTATTGCATAAAATAAAAATTAAATACAAGAAAGCTGTAAATAAACAAACAAGATACAATCTTTTTAGTATTCTTAAGGAAATCCTCAGAAGAATGTATGAATTTTCCAAATGAATTCGGCCTCAATTTATAGGTAAAATTTGGTGTCACGTGCCGTTGATCTTCGACACGTGTATGCAAATTTCTCGAGATGATGACACGTGGCTGTTGGCAGAATTATTGGCTCGGTGTCGCGACGCGTGAGGTTGTGCGCATCGCGACGCTGATGTCATACTGACGTAAGCAATGACCCGTGGTGTCGGCAGACTGAATTATTTTACTGATGTCATGATGACAAGTGTCAGCAGAACAATGACTATGGCGCGTCGTGACGCAGAGAACAGTGCGTCGCGACGCGTGAAATGATAATGTTGTCTTTTGTCCGTTTTTCGCTGTTTTGGCCCCGATTTGATTCCAGTGAGTCCTGAAACCTTATTTATCTACAAAATAACACAAAACACATCAAAATATTCACAAAACGCGAGTAACTATATAAAATAAGTAAGTAAAATGGGCGGTAAAAATTGATATATTTTCCACTTATCAAGTACCCACTGGGGTCCAAACCTAATTCTCAACACAACAGACTATAAACATTAATGTTAGGTTGTTCTTATTCATTGTGGGATGAGCCAATGAATAGATGGTTATGACTACTTTCAATGCTTAAAAACTTATTTAAAATTCAAAATATTTATAATTTATAATAAAATCTCAACAATCTCCACTATAATTAAAAAATATTTTTCATCAAGGCATTGAAACATAAGGTCGTGCATAAGGAAAAATGTCTTCCAACTTAAACCTTTACATAGTATTGAGGATTCAGATTTTATTAGAATAACTCGTAGTTTTGAACTCTATCTCTGAAAATGTTACACACAAATCTTCAATGGTGCAGTCAAAACGCCCGTGCATTATACCCATGAACGTATATATCAATATAGTGAATGCTCTAGAGAAATTGCCCATAATCTCATAGGAAACGGCCACATTTCCACATTCACGAATGAATGTCTATCTAGAGTACTCATGTAGCTAGGTACTATACACCACATATAGTATATAACATATTAAGAGATTAAAAATAATTCATCATTATTCTTTCAAAATATCATGCTCTTTAGAATGGAATTCATAAATATAATAGCATGATTCATCTCACATCACATCATGACTTATTATTACACTCTGAACCTATTTCTTGGGATCTTCAATATATTAGGTCAGATGACTATCAAAAGTGATTAATTATCTATTGGTAGAAGTCCCATTCTTTTTTAGGTATAGAATACCTTCTCCATTGATAGTATATTCGTCCAATGATTAACTAAGTTACTATCGGTTCGTCCAATGATCCCCTTTTACAGCTCTAGTAGAAAGATATTCTCTAATTGTATTATGCTTACGACGTATTTTTCGTCTCTTACCGTTATAATAATAATTCTGTATTTTTATAATAGTTACGGTACTATCACAATCGATCAAGACCTGTAATCAGTCTCTCCTATAAAGAGATATCTGATAGCAGACGTCTTAACCAAGATGTTTCTTTATTAGCTAAAGCTAGTGCTATCACCTCAGATTCCATAGTAGATTGATCTAGGATGGTATGTTTCTTGGACTTCCAAGAGATTACTCCACCAGCTATGCTAAAATATATCCACTAGTTATCTTGGAATTATCTGAAATGGTGTTCTAATTAGCATCGTTATACTCTTCAAGGACAACGGGAAACCTCTGATAATTTAATCATAGGTTCATGGTCCTTTTAAGGTACCCTATGACCCTCTCAATGGCATAACAATGTTTAATATTAGGTCTACTAGTAAATCTGCATAATAATCCTACGACGTATGCAATGTCAGGTCTAGTGCAACCAGTAGCATAACATATACTATCAATGATGGTCGCATACTTATTTTGTCTAACACCGTCACTAGTGTTCTTGAACAACTTAACACTGGGATCATAATGAGTACATACAGGTTTACAATCAAAGTAATTATATTTCTTCAAGAGCTTCTCAATATAATGTGATTGATCTAAAGAAATTCCATTTTCTGGCATAGTAATTTTTATTCCAAAGAATACACTAGCTTCCCCTAAGTCGTTCATAGCAAAGTTAGAAGACAACAAAGACTTAACAGATGAGGCGGTTGTGGAATCCCTAGGTCGGATCGATGCCCATGCAGCGAAAGTGAGTTTAACCCATAGATATCAAGTATGTGTGTATATTTTAAAATTTTAATGGAATAATATATTCCATTACGAGTTCATAGGAAAAATAGGGGTTGAATCGGAGTCCGAAAAATCTGAAACGAAGAAAATAAAGTTTCAGCACTCATTGGTAGTAACTCTCGGCGAGTCGCGACGTGCAGGCTTGGGATTCGCACTCCCAATTTGTGAATACTCGACGTTGTGACAGGCAAAGATGAGCATCGCGACACCCGAAGCTCTAATAGCTGAGTGTCACGACGTTGGAGATCTAAGTCGCGACGCTGCCTTGTATAAAATGTTGGCATAGAGCAAATTTACCTTGAATCCAATTCAAAACACTTCCAATTTTCTCCAAATACTTCAATACATCTAAAATCTAATTTTAACATAAAAACCAATATCAACACATGTTATATAACAAACATACATTTATTCTAAATACATTTATTCGTTAGTTTGGATAAAAACACAAACCAAATTAGAATCCCACAATCAAGTGACTCATTAACAATTTTAGGTCACTCAAAGGTGGTCAAGTGATTCTAGAATGGTAGCCATAGCTCTAAGCTTTCATCTAGAGTTCCAAATACTAATTTTATGTTCCATGTCCAACATGAACATATTTGACCCAATTACAAGCACATTGTGTCTATGCTTACAAAGCATCCATACACAATTCATTAGCCTAATTTCAATTTCAAGCTATGTTATTATGTATCTAATACATAATATACCATTATATGCTTTATTAATGATAATAATTCACCAATCAAAACATAGCCTTAGAAAAGATCAAATTTACCTAGAAATCTTGAATATAAGATCCAATCTTCTTCTTTTAGTCAAAATATTGTAGAGAACTTCCAAAACTTCTCCCATAAAAACTTTACTTAGGCTAATATTTCTTTCTTTCGTTTTATGCTTGTTTTGTTTAAAAACTTGCTCAAGCTTGCCTTTTATAGTGAAGCTTATGTAATTTTTAATTAATAAAAATTCTAATATACTTTTATTTGGGTTTAATCCATTTTGTCCAAATATGTATAATTAGGTGTGATTAATCACATTTGTCTACTACTTTGATTTAATCAAATTAAATCAAGACAAAGTTTAACCAATTGATTAGTTCATTGTCTACCACTTTAATTTAATCTAATTAAATCAAGCCAAAAACATCTATTATTACATGTTTTTTAAATACTAAAATATCATATAACGGTAGAGATATTTATGAAATTACATCAAAGCCATTGTGATTTTTGGATTAATTCAATTAAACTAATTTGGTCAAGTAAATAATTAATGTTATCCAACAATATTTAATTACTTTGATTGATAATTATAATATCAGATATTAGTTATTATCAAACACTATCGACTACCCAAGTGCTCAACGAGTACACTTCATATTATGAGACTCTCTAAGTCCAGACACGTTCGTCATATAAGCCTAGCTTATATGTACGCAATTTGGCCACTTCCGAATTCGCGAAGAACACGAAAGACCTTTATGAACTATACAATTCGAGGTCATCATATATGTTTAACAATATTTCCGTCGTAGGTTATCTGAGTTATGCTTAGGAAACATATATTACACGGTCAAATTTCCGAGGTGCACATAATATATTTTCGACATGTCCATGATTTTACTAATTCGAACACTATTTCTGATATATATATGCAATCAACCCTAGGTGATCGGCTTTGGCCAAAGTCTTAAGAATCGTTACTAATCATCCGGATACCTTAACCCTTTATGGTACACATATTGGCCGACAAATTCTATCTTAATACGCACTTGATTAACGAGTGCATCGGTCCACACCCAACGAACATCTAACGGTCAAATCTTGAAAGGTCTCTGACATACATGGTATCAAAGTGTGGAGGATCGCACATAAAATTAATGATATCCTATACTCAAAGGATCACATATGCTACTTGACTCGAGGAGATTCCTATTGACGGTGGTGTATACTTCAAATTGTATATACGAGTTTTCCTTGGGAATCAACTGTAAGTCACATGTATTCGCTCCAACGAATATTCACATGTCTATATGAGTTTTCCTTGCTCATGATACATCAGGTTAGACTATTGGAACTTTAATTCCAATATACGACATGTGCTAATCTTCTCGGTTATAAAAATTCGACCGTATTCCAAAACTAACGAATATGAATATTTACTTTAAGAATAATTTATAATAGTAATATTATCCCAATGTTGGACCACCCAATGTCCAATATTACTACATGACTATTCTAAGGTCGATGTAATTTTCAGCATATTTATATATCAATCTAATATGAATTATGACATAATAATTACCATTATCAAGGTTTGAAATGAAAATATAGTTATTTTATTAAGAAATAATAAAATATAATATACAATGTATTATTTGGATTGGCGCTCTAAGCACCAACTCCAGCAAACTCTCATTTGCTTGTGTCAATCCGTATGGTACCGAAGTCTCATCTCCTCCACATGTTTATCGAATAAATTAGAAGCTAAGGCCTTAGTAAGAGGGTCTGCTATGTTGTCTTGTCATTGAACCTTTAAGACCACTATGTCTTTTTGTTCAATAATCTCTGTAATCACGCTATATTTTCTTTCCACGTGTTTAAACTTATAATGCGCTCTTGGCTCTTTACCATGTGCAATGTCTCTGCTATTATCACAATACAGTGGGATCAGATCCGCAATACTAGGCACAACGCCAAGTTCTGTAATAAAATTTTTATTCCAAACAGCTTCTGAAGCCGCTATAAATTCCCCCTCAGTGGTGGAATCAGCTATTGAGCATTACTTTGAACATCTTCAGCTAACTGCACCACCATTAAGGGTAAATATATATCCGGATATAGACTTTCTATCATCCAGATCTCCCTAGAAGTTAGAGTCTGTATAACCCTTAACTTGTAGCTCATCTTCTCTATATATGAGAAACTTATCATTAGTAACCTTAAGATATTTCAGGATATTTTTCACGATTGTCCAATGATCATTACCCAGATCGGATTGATATCGACTAGTACATAGTATAACATTCATAATACTTCTAATAAACGAAGTATATTGCAAGTTAGACATTCTAAATTTATCTTCCTTAGTCTGAGGTGTCATTTTATTCGAAAGATGTATGCCGTATCAAAAATGTATATTTATTACCTTGCAGTTAGTATAACCATAGCTTTCTAATATTTTATCTATGTACGTGGATTGCGACAACTCTATAAGCTTCCATACTCTATCCCGGTATAGCCTTATACCCACTTTATAGGAAGCTTCACCATATCTTTCATGAAAATTCTTGGAAAGGAAGGCTTTCACGCTTTGCATCAATCCTATATCATTTTCAATGATAAAAATATCGTCTACATACAAAATAAGGAATACTATCATGCTCCCACTAACTTTCTTATAAATACACAGTTCTTCATTGTTCTTGATGAATCCAGATAATCTAATTATCTGATCAAAACAACGATTCCAGCTTCGGGATGCCTGTTTAAGTCCATAAATAGATTTCTTGAGCTTACAAACTAAGTTTGAAGTCACACTGGATACGACCCCTTCTGGTTGTTCTATATAGATATCCTCATCGATGAATCCATTTAGGAAAGCGATTTTCACATCCATCTGCTATATCTCATAATCGTGATATGCAGCAATGGCTAAAAGAATCCTAATGGATTTTAGCATGGCTATTGGTGAAAAAGTTTCCTCATAGTCAATCCCAAGACGTTGAGTGTAACTTTTTGCTACCAGTCGGGCCTTAAAAGTTTCCACATTTCCATCGAGCCATCACTTCCTTTTATAAACCCATTTACAACAAATAGGTTTAACTCCTTCAAGAAGTTCAACCAAGTCCCATAATTGATTGACATGCATAGAATCCATTTCAGATTTCATGGCTTCCTGTCATTTTTCCGAATCGATATCCAATATCGCCTGTTTATATGTAGTCGGATCTGTTTCTTCCAATAAAAAAACATCGAGGCTCGCATCAGACATTAAAAATAGTGTCTCTGGAGGCTTTGATATTCTATTCGACTTACGTAGAACCTGTGTTATAGATCATTCACTTGGTTTGATCTCCGGTTTCATCTCATGTTTCTCAATGTTGTGATCAAACTCATCGAGTTCAATCTTTCTACAATTCATACTTTCTCTCAAATATTTTTTTCAAGGAAAGTGGTAAAACGAGCAACAATTACATTTCGTTGCTCAGAATAGTAGAATTAATATCAAAAAAATTTTCAGGATATCCAATGAACCTATATTTATACCTCTGGGTGCTAGTTTATCCTGCTGCGCAACTTTAACGTTTGTAGGACAACCCCAAATCCTTAAATGTTTAAGAATTGGATTTTTACCGCATCATATATGATATAAGGTTGTAGAAACAGCTTTCTGTTGAGTTTTCTAGGTCAAACCAGGATCAAATTAAGCAAGAAATCATGTGAATACGCAAAGTAAAGTAGCGGAAAATACTCACTTTGATCGACTAAGAGGATGTGTAGACAATAAAATTTTGCATCCATAGTAGTTGCTCCAAGCTTCTCATTTGATGTATGTTGAGCTTCCAAGCTTGATTCTTGAATTCCAAACTCATGGGAAGGTTTCCCTATCACCTTTGCATGATCTATTTATGTGCTAGCAATGGAGAATTTTGCAACAAAATTACTCTTTGTTCTTCTTGTATCTCTCGGCCAAGCCGAGAAATTGGAAGAGAGAGAGATGGTCACGCCCAAGGCATGGAGATGAGAGAAAAGAAAAATGAGTGAAGTGTGTTTTGATTTTCCAAAAATCAAAATGATATACCAAACTTAAAAAATTGATATATGTCACTTTCACATCAATTTTAATAATGCTTGTGTAAGAAACAAGTAACCATCAAAATCCCACCAACTTCTATCAACAAAAAGTTGATAAAGTTGACTAGGTGATGTGACAAGTGTGGGCCCCACTTTAATTCAAAATTCGAGTGGGCCCGCAAACACATTCCAGGCTCGGGTTCGTTAATTCCGAATTAACGAATTTTCCGTTGCGACGTAATTAAATCAAATTTAATTAAATAATCATGCCTAGCAAAATTACTATTCACGTCGCTTGCGAATTAATTCTAAATTAATTCGTTCGCCCGAATTAAAATCTAATTTTAATTCCGTTATGAAATCTAATTTCATTTAATATATCGAATATATTATTTTAACAATTAATTCCAATTAATCGTTCGCTCTCTATTAATTGAATTTTATCCCAGATAAAATTCTCCGTAATTAATCCTAGATTAATTTTCTCTCTCTTCCAATTAATCCCATATTAATTAAGTTTGAGTCATACCTCATCGGTGAATCTTCAGAAAGCGACCCATGAGATCCCTGGATATGTTGGCAGTAAATTCGGTCGTCGGATTATCCGAACACGTGTGTACCCAGTACCACGTTCTTACCGATTTACAAGACATGGTTGGCTTCCTGCAAAGCACCGTGCCTACCCAATTCTCCAGAAATATTCTTTTAAGGAATAAGTAATCTGTGTCAGGCGTAGTATACGTAGTATTGCGTATAACGATCCAGTTGTCACATGCTAGGCCTGGGGCTGGAATTGTGTCTGCCCCGTACGAAGCATATATCGGATCTCTGGTACCTAGTCTCTATAATCGGATAAGCATGACCTAGTCATATTATCCCGATGACTGCAGTACATAAGAGTACTAGTTTCGTATCCTACGTGATCATCATCTCCATATGACTGAAGTGATACTTCCATATTGACATCACACCCAATACATTACGATTCTTAGTATACCCAAAAGAGGCGTACACAGAACCTGTTAAAACCCCGGACGACCAAAACCAAAGTTATTGATTGTCGAAAGTATTAGCAATGCAAGTCTCAGGTTAAGACCAAATACACCTACCCTGATTCGGATTCCCATAGACACATAGTCATTCTACCAATGGGATTCTGAGGGGTCTATCAAGAGCGAAGCTATTCCGTACCATCGGTAAAGATAACCTCTTATCACACTTGCATAAGTATCAAATACTTAAATATATGAGAACTATGCCGCTATGCTCCCACAACGCGCACAAGTGCAATACTAGTCTATTCCACATTATCGATGTCCAGTCTCGATAATACTATGACTAGGGATATTCAATGATTAAACCTTGGTGGATTGATACTGTCTTATATCATCTCAATCCGGAACTAATCATAAGGACTTTTATCATTTATATATCCCGGTAATCCAATTACAATGATAAAAGAGCAATTTCCTTTGTCACATAGTTAATTTGTACAACAACACCATGTTCTGTACAAATAGTGATGCTATGGGTCATAATTGTCCAACAATCTCCCACTTGGCCTATAGCCAATCACTCAAGTGTCCTACACCTGAACTATGTACGGGTCGCTCAAACTTCTGCTGAGAAACTGCTTTCTTCATCGGATTTGCATTGTTATCATCTGATGCGATTTATTCGATCATCACATCGCCACGATGTATGATCCGACGAATCAGATGAAATAATTGAAGTATATACTTGGATCGTTGATGAGACCATTAATTCTTTAGCCTGTGCTGTAGCCTAGCTCAACTGCTAACAGAACTACTCCTAATCTAATTAGGAATTTTACAGATCCAAAATTACTTCTTTTACTGCCTCAGCTGCAGCAATATTCCGCTTTTGTTGTTTATTCTGCAACAGTATCTTTCTTGGAAGATTTCCAGCTCACTGTTCCGTTATTCAAACTATATAGTACCCTTATTGCAACTTATAGTCATTTTTGTCGGTTTGGAAACTTGCAGCGGTGAACCCAGTCACTTCAAGTTCTCCTTCTCCATAGTTTAAGAAAGCATTCTTAGTTCATCTAAGATACTTAAGGATGTTCTTAACATCAATCCAGTGACTATCACTTGGATTGGCCTGATTGTGACTCTTTATGCTCAAAGCCTATGAGACACCAGGTCACGTACATCTTTTCAATGTACGAGTTCTCGGAGAGTGCCAACAACTTTTAGATCTATCCCAGTAGATCCTTATTCCTAGAATAAAGGTTGCCTCTCCCAAGTATTCTATGGAGAATTTTCATGAAAGTCAAGCTTTCACCGATTGTATTATGGGAATGTCATTTCCAAGAAATGATATATCATCATTATATATAGGACAATCATTGTCAGTGCGCTCCCACTATCTTTCTTATATACACAAGAATTATATTCGTTTTGAATAAATCATATACCATTATGATCTTATCAAAATGTTAGTTCCAAGAACGTATGCTTGCTTCAATCCATAATGGATCGATTTAACTTGCAAACCTAGTTTGCATGTTTTGGTACGATAAAACCGTTAGGATGTTTATAAACATCCTCCAAAAGGTTTCCGTTTAAGGAAAGCGATTTTGACGTTCAACTGCCATATTTCATAAATGAAACATGCAGCATTAGCAAGCATTATCCAAATGGATTTAATCATGGCAACGGATAAAAGTTTTCGTCGTAATCGATACTATGTTGATGACGATACCTTTTTCTGTACAAGCCTAGCTGTGTACATTTGTATGTTGCCATCCATGTATGTCTTCATTGAAGACTTATATAGTACCAATAGGCATAATGCCTTCTGGTACATCAACCAGTATCCAAACTTGGTTGGTATATATGGAATCCATTTCGGACTTCATGGCACTTTGCCATAATAGGGAGTCGATACCTTGTATCACTTCCTCATACGTAGCCGGTTCATCTTCCTCAATAAGATTGACATCTACATGAGGTGAGATCAGAAACCCATACCTCCCAGGTTGTTTTCTGACTCTCTCCGACTTGCGCGGTTCTTGTGTATTTGAAGATTGTGGTAAAGTTTCATCCCTGATGAACTGTTTGTGTTCCGTTAAAGAATCGGTGCCTGTAACAGTATTACTCCGATTTTCATCGAGTTTTACTTTCCTCCAACTTACCACTGCATATAGGTATTCCTCTTAGGAAAACCACATGGAGAGCAACAATTACATTGTTCTCTTATGAGTTGTATAAGTACTATACTTTGGTTTCCCTAGGATAACCCACAAATTAGGCACTTATCCGATTTGGGTTTTAGTTTGGTATCATCCAAACATATGCTTAGCATTCCCAAATCTTCAGGAATGAGAAAACCCAGTTTCTTTCCTGTTCATATCTAATATGAAGTCTGTCTAACATATTTTCATGGAACCTTATTCAAAATAAGTATTGCACTGTTTAATGTGTATCCCGTGAAGGAAATTGGTAGCTCAGAGCGACTCATCATTAACCTTATCATGTCCAACAAAATTTGGTTTCTCCGTTCGGACACACCATCAAATTGAGGTGGTCCGGGAGGAGTCCATGTGAAAGAATACCATACTCTTCTGGTAATCTTGAAAATCATATGTTTAAGTATTTTACACTATGGTCCAACCGTAATGTTTTAATAATTTTACTGGTCTGTTTTTTTATACTTCTTGTCGAAACTCTTTGAATTTATCAAAAGTTTCCGATTTATGTTTCACAGAGAAACACATAACCATAACGTGATGCCACATCCGTAAAGGTTGCGAAGTATTAATATCCACCTCTAGCCTAGCTAGACATGGGCTCACTTACGTCACAATGAACGAGGCTAACGGATCAGTGGCATTTGTACTTTTTACCAAGTAAAAGGTGTTTTAGGCATTTTGCCTAATAAACTAGATTCGTAGACATTATTGAATTAAAATCAAATATGTCCTCGTACCCACTCTTCGAAAGTGTGGATATACGAGTCTTGTTAATGTGTCCCAGACAACAATGCCACAAATAAGTCTCATCTGATTAATTCAGTTTGAGCTATTTGTTTGTCATGTTATATGTATGAGATTAATTTATATTCTAAATATAAATATTTTTATTAACATCTAATGTGTTTATCTCGATATCATCTTTATAAAATAAAACACTTAGTGTTCTATAATATAAAGGTATGCCCGCAACGAGTTAAACTTAGATATAGAGATAATGCTTCTAGTCAAACTAGGTACATTATAACAGTTTCCTAATTTAAGTACATGTCCTAAGGGCAGTTCCAAAACTTAGGTTTCTACGGTTAAAACAGTGACTCACGTCCCGTTTTCGACTCGCAGGTAGATCTCAACTGAAGTCAGTATCCTGCTTATCAGCAGATCCCGCACATCAATACATATATCTATGTACCACATCCAGTATCTAAAATCCAATTTTAAAACTAATAGTGAACATGTTTATGACAAACATACTTGAAGCCGGAGCCTTGCCATGCCTTCACTTCCTTCATGTCTGCCTTGTCCATACGACAGTCACGCTTCCAGTGACTTGTTTGCCATAGTTTACGCAGACATCTTGGGATATGTCATTTGTCTTCCCATAAGACTATGATGATTTTGCCTTTGCCCCTTTTTAGAAGCTTGGCTGCGCCTTCCTAGAGCATAGCCATCAACTCTCCAAGAGTTTACTCTTGGTTCATAATGAACCTGCCATAGTTTCGGGTAGAGACTATAAGATCAAATCTTTGGAAGTCTCGGCCACGTAGGTAATGCCCAGCTAACCTTGTTGATCGATGTCAGCAATCATCTATGACACCTAGTGCTCGACATATGTACCCTCTGACATACGCGAGCGAAAGAGCTTCTTTTGCAATTCGTACTTCTAAGATATAAGGTTAGATCTATGAAGATCATTTAATTTCATCATCATGGTATAATGATCTAATCCTTAATTCAGACGATGGAATTAAAGAGTCATTGCGGTAAGCATAACAGATTGAGCACTAAAGTTATCATCACCATGAGTCTTCCAAAACTCATGCTCCATTATTTGCTCAACTCCGGGCTCAGGCCCGAGATGTCACTCTATCAAATAGAATAACTTCTTAGTTCCTAGGACTATCCTGAGGTTCTATTCCCAATCTGAAAATTAAAGTCATTTAAAGACATTTTCACCCGGGATTATGTTCTAAACGCTAATCTTTCAGTTATCTTGATTGCAATAGTCCAACTATCCAATCAACGATTTCAGGTACAATGATTATAATGATTACTATAGTCTAACTATATAATCAACTATAATTTGATTGGTTTAAATTCAAATATATTGATTACTATAATCCAATTATATAATCAATTATAAATGAAGTAGTTTGAATACAGTCAACTGTTTAATTAAAACAAAATTAAAATATTAGTCCAACTAATATATTTAATAATTAATGACGAAAAATGAAATGAGCGCATATTGGCAAGTATCTAAACGAAATTGCAAATTTAATACTTGCCTCCCACTATTTTTCGGCGAGCCTCTAACCCTCTGTTGAGTACTCGGGAAACCTAGTTTCCTAGTGGGCTAGGATCCCGTTAAATAACACACAACCTTGACTTTGGCCAACAAGCTGTATGATATTTAACTAGGTAGATCTCTAAGATCAATTGGATTTCATCCAATTCCTATATCCAGTAGGTGGACATCCAAGTCCGAAACATATATCCAATATATGCCAATATATCCAATATATTCCCTAACCTTTTCCTCTGAATCAACTAAGCCTTGGCTTTGGCACAACAAGCTTAATGATTCCAGTTAAGCGGGACCCATTGACTTTGGAAAGCTTCGTAATCGATGTCGATGGACAAGAAGTGATCTTGACTTTGGCCAACAAATCACAACTTGGACAAGACATGCGTTTTGGAACAAAGCCTTCATGATTCAAACACATCCGCGATGGACAAAGGTCTTGACTTTGGCCAACAACCAGTGCCAATCTTGGATCTTAAGAGAGAATCACTCAATGGAAGGAAAACGCTTAATATTTATTGAGGGTTTTCGCGTAATTGGCAACCAATTATTTATTTATTATTAGGTCTCATCATACACCCTTAAGCATGCATTCTAAAAGCATAATAAGGCGCGGTAAATAAATTAATATTGATATGCGGATGGATATTTAAAAATTTATTCCTAGAACAAATCACTCTCTTTCCTCTCCCCGGTTAGCAATATTCTTACTTCTACCCAATTACATAACACTTCTAAAGAAACCTCATTTACATTGAGGGGAATAGGTGAGAAGAGAAATACAAAGAGTCAAGAGGTAATAGGCTGGACACGCAGGACCAATTTAATAAATTCTAAATTTATTACAACAATTTCCAAAATTGCCCTCACCCATCTAATATCCATCCGATATACATTATTCATACATCACATCCATGTATTCACACATAGC
The DNA here is from genome assembly GCA_019454045.1 of Zanthoxylum bungeanum. Lineage (NCBI taxonomy): Eukaryota > Viridiplantae > Streptophyta > Magnoliopsida > Sapindales > Rutaceae > Zanthoxylum > Zanthoxylum bungeanum. Next base: position 27,531 of record SKCR01049692.1, read on the forward strand.
ATGTTATCAATCAATCTAATCCAATTAATTAATCTTTGATTAATGATCATCCAATGTTCAAACAACGATTTGATTTGCGCGAATCCAACTCGTTTAAGAATAAGTACTCAAAGTACGAATTCTTGAATTATATCAAACTACAATATTAAATCCAATTTAATTTGTATTCAATACTAATTCTTTATTTAATTCCAAATTAAATAATTACACTTTTAATGTGCCTTTACGACTTAGATTCTAAATCTAATCTTAACGGGTCTCAAATCCCAATTAACATCCAATGTCAATTTATTAAAGTCCAATGGGCTTTCAATTAATTAATAAGGCATGAACTTTGGCAACCAAAGCCCAATAAGGAATTACCCTTTGCCAAAAAATTAATTTAGGCCCATTAGGCCCAATTAATTATTTTAAGGCCCATTAATCATATTTGGACTTATGGAAATGGTTTTAGGCCCAATTGGATCCAACCAATTATCCTAAATCATACTTGGCCCAACCAAGCCCATTAAACCCAAATACAACATTTTTAGCCCAATTCCAAATTAAGCCCAATTAATTAATCACAATTTTCAAATATCACAATTATTAATTAAAGTGTATTAGCCATAATTAATTAGTTAAATCAATATTTCCAAAACACCAATACACTAATTAATCATGCTTTATTATTATCAATTCATGTCCAACATAATTGAAACAAAATCAATTCATTTCCATGCTTTATATGTCACGTCAATGAGGGATTTTTCTTAATTAATTTTGATTTCAATCCAATAAAATCACAAATCAATTTATCCATCATTTCAAACAAATCCAATGGTCCAAAAATCAAAAATCACCATGACATAAGGTTCATATAGCATTCGGCCAAGCTAATGCATTTGGGGAAAATTAATCCAATTATTTTTCTTCAAATTGATATGTACAACTCTAAGTTAACATTATCTAAGCATACTCAAACAAACAATTTGATCAAATCATGCTCAAATCAAAAATACCCAAATTCAAGATTAAGAACCCTAATTTCATTCATGCTTAACCTGGCTCTGATACCATTGTTGGGTTTTCTAGGTCAAACCAAGATCAAATTAAGCAAGAAATCATGTGAATACGCAAAGTAAAGTAGCGAAAAATACTCACTTTGATCGGCTAAGAGGATGTGTAGACAACAAAATTTTGCCTCCATAGAAGTTGCTCCAAGCTTCTCCTTTGATGTATGTTGAGCTTCCAAACTTGATTCTTGAATTCCAAACTCATGGGAAAGGTTTCCCTATCACCTTTGTATGATCTCTTTATGTGCTAACAATGGAGAATTTTGCAACAAAATTACCCTTTGTTCTTCTTGTATCTCTCGGCCAAGCCAAGAAGAAATTGGAAGATAGAGAGATGGTCACGCCCAAGGCATGGAGATGTGAGAAAAGAAAAGAAAATTGAGTGAAGTGTTTTGATTTTCCAAAAATCAAAATGATATACCAAACTAAAAAAAATGATATATGTCACTTTCACATCAATTTTAATAATGCTTGTGTAAGAAACAAGCAACCATCAAAAAATCCCACCAACTTCTATCAACAAAAAGTTGATAAAGTTGACTAGGTGATGTGACAATGTGGGCCCCACTTTAATTCAACATCCGAGTGGGCCCGCAAACACATTCCGGGCTCGGGTTCGTTAATTCCGAATAAACGAATTTTCCGTTGCGACGTAATTAAATCAAATTTAATTAAATAATCATGCCTAGCAAAATTACTATTCAAGTCGCTTGCGAATTAATTCTAAATTAATTCGTTCGCCCGAATTAAAATCCAATTTTAATTCCGTTATGAAATCTAATTTCATTTAATATATCGAATATATTATTTTAACAATTAATTCCAAATTAATCGTTCCCTCTCTATTAATTGAATTTTATCCCAGATAAAATTCTCCGTAATTAATCCTAGATTAATTTTCTCTCTCTTCCAATTAATCCCAGATTAATTAAGTTTGAGTCATACGTCATCATTGAATCTTCGGGAAGTGACCCATGAGATCCCTGGATATGTTGGCAGTAAATCCGGTCATCGGATTATCCGAACACGTGCGTACCCAGTACCACGTTCTTACCGATTTACAAGACATTGTTGGCTTCTAGCAAAACACCGTGCCTACCCAATTCTCCAGAAATATTCTTTTAAGGAATATGTAATCTGTGTCAGGCGTAGTATACGTAGTATTGCGTATAACGATCTAGTATCATATGTCACATGCTAGGCCTGGGGCTGGAATTGTGTCTGCCCCGTACGAAGCATATATCAGATATCTGGTAACTGGTCTCTATAATCGGATAATCATGACCTAGTCATATTATCCCGACGACTGCAGTACATAAGAGTACTAGTTCCGTATCCTACGTGATCATCATCTCCATATGACTGAAGTGATACTTCCATCTTGACATCACACCCAATACATTACGATTCTCAGTATACCCAAAAGAGGCGTACACAAAACCTGTTAAAGCCCCAGAGGGCCAAAACCAAAGTATATTGATTGTCGCAAGTATTAGCGATGCAAGTCTCAGGTTAAGACCAATACACCTACCCTGATTCAGATTCCTATAGACACATAGTCATACTACCAATGGGATTCCGAGGGGTCTATCCAGAAGCAAAGCTGTTCCCCGTACCATCGGTAAACACAACCTCATATCACACTTGCATAAGTATCCAATACTTAAATATATGAGAACTATGCTGTTATGCTCCCACAACGCGCATAAGTGCAATACTAGTCTATTCCGCATTATCGATGTCCAGTCTCGATAATACTACGACTAAGGATATTTAATTATTAAACCTTGGTGGATTAATACTGTCTCATATCATCTCAATCCGAACTAATCATAAGGACTTTTATCATTTATATATCCTGGTAATCCAATTACAAATGATAAAATAGCAATTTCCTTTGTCACATAGTTAATTTGTACACCAACACCATGTTTTGTACAAATAGTGATGCTATGGGTCATAATTGTCCAACACTTTCGATGGAACTCTGTTAAATATGTGGGCAGCAGTAAGTAAAGCATAATCCCAATGGTAATATGGAAGATATGTATAGCTCATCATATATCGTACAATATTCAATAAAGTATGATTTATCCGCTCAGACACACCGTTGTGTTGAGGAGTTTTTGGTGGGTTATATTGGGCGAGAATCCCATTCTCCTTTAAATGACATCTGAATTTGTCGCTTATGAATTCACTTTGATCTAATTGAAGACACTTGATGAATTTTCCAGTTTATTTTTCAACTTCGTTTCAGAATATTTTGAATCTTTCAAATATTTTCGATTTATGTCTCATCCAATAGACATATCCATATCTTGACTTGTCATCAGTGAAAGTCACGAAGTATGTTGAACCATTATAAACGACATGATTTAATGGACCACATACATCACTGTGTACTAGCTCCAATAAATCTTTAGCACGGTGTCCAACAACAAGAAATTAAGCCTTTTTCATTTTCCCTTGGATAAATGACTCACAAATCAGATAAGGATCTAAGGTAAGATCTTCAATCAAACCATCCTTAACCAATTTTGATAAACGTCTAACACCTATTTGGTCAAATCTCATATGCCATTCAGTATTATTTAATTTAGATCTTTTACTTGTATTTTCCTCTATATTAAAGACATTTTGATATGTTTCCAAAACATAATAACTGTTAGATAAAGAACATTCACATATCAAATAGTGTCTTTATCATATAAATACTAAGCATTATCTTTAATATTTATTTTATATCAGTCTTTATCCAATATCGACAACGATATTATTTGTCCAATAAGAGATGGTACATAATAACAGTCATGTAAAATTAATTTACATCAATTATGTAGATCTAGAACAACCGTTCATATAGTCTTGACATCCAATATCTCGCTATTTCCAACTCTAAGGTGGATTTCCTCTTTGTTAAGCATTCTCTTAACCCTCATGACCTCCATGGAGTTGCAAATATGAGTCAGACTGCCGGTATCTAACACCCATCCATTATTTGCATCTAAGGCTAATAGAATGTCAATAATAGGAAAAATACAAAGCGTACCTGAGGGTCCTGCCTTTCCTTTCAGCTCTGGACAATCTTTCTTCTAGTGTCCAGACTTCTTGAAGTGTAGACATACATCACGAGCTACATACGGTCTTGTCGTTTTGTACTTCTTAGAGCCTCTCTTTGATATATTCTTCTTTCCCATTTTGATTTTATTTAACTTTCTCGAAGTCTTTGAAGAGCTTGCTCCACCATGGAGATACAAAGTGAGATTGCCTTTCTTCAAATCATGCTCCGTTGTGTGTAACATGCTATGAAGTTCTTCATAACTGGCTTGCATCGAATGCATATGAAAGTTTAACACAAAACCAATGTAAGTACTAGGAAAAGAAGATAGAATCAAATTTTGGCCTAGTCATTCATCGATCATAAGGCCCTTTCATTCCAAATATCAGATCTGGTCTATCATGTTTAAACATGAATGTTGACCGCAATTCCATCCTTAAGCGTAACATGTAACAATTCTTTAGACCTTCGATGTATTTCAACTTCTTGATTTGCTTCTAATAACTCCTTGAGTGTTCATCATACCCCAAGCATCAGGTACCTTTATGTACTATCTGAGAAAATCTGGAACCATCGATCCAAAAATATAGGATTTTACCTTTAGGTTATCATCCTTCCAATTTTTCAAAAGCCTCCCACTCTTCGAGAGTGGAATCCAGATTGATTTCAACAGGTAATAGATTGAGCGTCATATAGCTCAACTTCTTTGACCCCAAGACATTGCAGATGTTCATTTCCCACTCAAAATAGTTATCGGCTCCTTTCAATTTATTAGAATCCAAAATTCGCGCTAATGGATTTGCGGTAGCCATCTGCAAGATAAAAATTAAACACTAGCAAAATATTTTTATTTCAATATAAAAACACTAATACGATTATGGATTTTAAATCTATTAGTGCTATCTCATTATTTTACGTAATTCATTAATCTCCTTTAACGAAAAAAAAAATACAATCAAATTTCATACCGGAAAGTGGATCCCATGACATTTACTCCAACCTCATAATAATGACGGTCTTGACCTTCATAAACTCATTAGGTTGACCTCAAAGGTCAATTATATTCATGTGACTCCTAAAATTGGTCCAGGACCATTTCTTATCCTCACAATAATGACGGTATTGGATTAAGACGTGTTTCAGATGTATACTTATCAATGTGCACTAATGAGCTTCGTAAGTACACCCTCAGAATAATGACGGTATTGGGTGACTATGCCAACTCATCATGCTACATCTAATATTTTACCGGAGCGACCTAAGTTCCAACGATTTATTCCCTCACAATAATGACGGTATTGAGCATATGTAATAAGAACTCATCCATCTTCATATGATAAGACGGACCACCTAATAATGCTCCAACATTATTAATATTATTACTTAAGATAAAGTAAGCATCTAATCACAGGAGATTTATGACAATCAAGTCATTAACATGCTTAGATCAAAATAAAAATTTTAATTTAAAACATGCAATGCATATCCAATATGACTTATGCAAAATTAAATTAAAATTACAGAGGCATAGATTCAAATACATGTCAAACATGCAACAATTGTTGTGTGATTAAGACATGCACTGATACCAATCTGATGGGACGGTTGTGGAACCCCTATGGTCGAATCAATGTCATGCACATTAGAAGTTACGCTAACCCATGGATATCAAGCATGGGTGTATTTTAAAATAATTTAATAGAATACTATATTCCATTATGAGACTATAGGAAAATTCTGGGGTTGAATCGGAGTCCGGAAGCTCCGAAACGGAGAAAATAAAGTTTCAGCGCTCATGAGCAGTAGCTCGCGGTGCATCGCGACATGCAAGCTTGAGAGTCGCAATGCCCAATCAGCAAATGCTCAGTGTCGAGACACGTAAGAGTGAGCATCGCGATGCCCGCAACTCTAAAAGCTGAGTGTCGCGACGCCGTAGATCTGAGTCACAACCCTTCCCTGTGTAAATTATTGGCAGAGAGAAAATTTACCTTGAATCCAATTCAAAACACTTCCAATTTTCTCCAAATACTTCGATACATCTAAAATCTAATTTTAACATCAAAACCAATATCAACACATGTTATATAACAAACATACATTTATTCTAAATACATATATTCGTTAGTTTGGATAAAAACACAAACCAAATTAGAATCCCATAATGAAGTGACTCATGAACAATTTTAGGTCACTCAAATGTGGTCAAGTGATTCTAGAATTGTAACCATAGCTCCAAGCTTTCATCTAGAGTTCCAAATACTAATTTTATGTTCCATGTCCAACATGAACATATTTGACCCAATTACAATCATATTGTGTTTATGCTTACAAAGCATCCATACACAATTCATTAGCCTAATTTCAATTTCAAGCTATGTTATTATGTATCTAATACATAATATACCACTATATGCTTTATTAATGATAATAATTCACCAATCAAAACATAGCTTTAGAGAAGATCAAATTTACCTAGAAATCTTGAATATAAGATCCAATCTTCTTCTCTTAGTCGAAATGTTGTAGAGAACTTCCAAAGCTTCTCTCACAAAACTATATCGAGGCTAATATTTCTTTATTTTTCTTAATTATTATTTTAGCTCAATTGTTTGTTTACAAACTTGCTCAAGGTTGTATTTTATAGTGAAATTTATGTAATTTTTAATTAATAAAATTTCTAATCACCTTTTATGTGGGCTTAATCCAATTTGTCCATATATGTATAATTGGGTGTGATTAATCACCTTTGTCTACCACTTTGATTTAATCCAATTAATTCTAGACAAAGTTTAATCAATTGATTAGTTCATTGTTTACCATTTTGATTTAATCCAATTAAATCAAGCCAAATACACATATTATTACATATTTTATAAGTACTAAAATATCCTTAAATGGTAGAGATATTTATGAAATTATAACAAACCCCTTGTGTGATTTTTGGATTAATCCAATTAATCCAATTGGGTCAAAGTAAATAATTAATGTTATCCAATAACATTTAATTACTTTGATTGATAATTATAATATCGAATATTCGTTGTTATCAAACATTATTGGCAACCCAAGTGCTCAACGAGTACACTTCATATTGTGTGACTCTCTAAGTCTAGACACGTTCGTCATATAAGCCTAGCTTATATGTATGCAATTTAGGCACCTCCGAAGTCGCGAAGAAAACGAACGACCTTTCTGAACTATACAAGTCGAGATCATCACATATGTTTAACAATCCCACTGTCATAGGCTATCCGAGTTGTGCTTAGGAAACAAAGATTACACCGTCAAGTTTCTAAGACGCACATCTCAAATTGTCAACATGTCCACGATTTTTTACAACTAATCAGAATACTATTTCTGATATATATGCGATCAACCCTAGGTGATCGACTTTGGCCAAAGTCTTAAGAATCATGCCTAATCATTCGTATACCTTAACCTCTTATAGTACATATACGGGCCGACGGATCCTATCTTGATACACACTTGATTAACGAGTGCATTAGTCCACAACCAATGAACATCTAATAGTCAGACCATGAAAGGTGTCTGACATACATGAAATCAAAGTGTGGAGGATCACACACAAAATCAATGGTATCCTAAAAGTCAAAGGATCACATATGCTACTCGACTCAATGAGATTTCTATTGACGGTGGTGAGTACTTCCAACTATTAGGAATCACCTGTAAGTCATTCAGTATTCGCTTTAACGAATACTCACATGTCTATACGAGATTCATTTACTTATGGTACATCGAATTGGATCATTGGAACTCTAATTCTAATATACGTTATGTGCTAGTCTTTTAGGTTATAGGAATTTGACCGTATTCCAAAACTAATGACTAAGAATATTTACTTTAATAATAGTAATACTATAGTAATACTATCCCAATGTCAGACCACCCAGTGTCAAATATTACTACATGACTATTCTAAGGTCGATGTCATTCTCAGCATATTCATATATCAATCTAATATGCATTATGACATAATAATTACCATCATCAATGTTTGAAATGAAAATATAGTTATTTTATTAATAAATAATAAAATATAATATACAATACATTATTGAGATTGGCGCTCCAGATATCAACTCCAACGTTAACATCATTTACTACATGTAAATTTGAACAAAAAATAAGCACGTCATCAACATACAAACATATAATTAAACCCATGTTGTTTTCAAATTTGTAATAAATACATTTATAACTTTCATTCACTTTAAAACCATTTGAAATGAAAAAATTATCAAATTTCTCATGCTAATGTTTGGGTGCTTGTTTTAAACCATAAGTGATTTATCAAATTTACACATTTTATTTTCTTGACCGGGAATTACAAATCCTTCATGTTGATTCATGTAAATCTATTTTTCCAATTCACTTTAAGAATGTAGTTTTAACATCCATTTGATGCACTACAAGATAATGGATCGCAGCAAGTGAAATAAGCATACAAATAGATATTATCCTAGTTAAGAGTGAAAAAATCAAAGAAATTTATATTCTCTCGTTGTCTATATCATTTGGCAACTAGTCTAACCTTATACTTATCTATTGTGCCATCCATTTTTAATTTCTTCTTAATTATCCATTTACAACCTATAGTTTTACAACCTGGAGGTAAATCGACTAAGTGCCAAGTTATATTACACTCTAAAGAACTCATTTCATCTTCTATAGCTTCTTGTCATAAATCAACATCAAAAGATGATAATGTTTCTCTAAGAGTAAAATGATCTTCTTCTATTATGTAAGCATAGAAATCAGGACCAAATCTTTAACAGTTCTAGATTGTTTACTTCTTCTAGGAGTATATTCTATTTCTTTATCATTTTCATTAACTTCAGTCATGGGAAATAAAAAGGAGGACAAGCCCCCGCTATCTTCAATTTAAAAGGACATTTATCTTCATAAAAACCAACATCATTTGATTCAAATCTTAAAACATATATGCTTTGATATTAACAACATATCCAATAAACACACATGTATAAAGTCTACTAGCGAGTTTGTTCCTCTTGGGATAAGGAATTCTAAAATAAGTCATATAATTTTAAGATATGACAAATTAGGTTTTCTATTTTTAAAAATTTCATAAGGCGAAACTTTATCATTTGATTTGGTCCATCTATTCAAAACACAACAAATAGTTAATAGAACTTATTTCCACCAATGTGAAGCTGCATCGGAATTAAATAAAATTGAAACTACAACCTCAGTATAAGATATATTTTTTCTTTCGGCTTTTTCATTCATTTTAGGTGAATATGATGTATTTTTCTCATGTATAATACCATATGAATTATAAAATTCATTAAAATACACATATTCATATCAAGTGCCTCTATCACTACTAAGTTTTGAAATTTTCCTATTAAATTGATTTTCAATTTCTATGTGAAATAATTTAATCATGTCAAATGCTTCACTTTTATTTTTCATAAGATATACATATTAGTAGTTTGAGTAATCATCAATAAACGTGATAAAATAATATTTATTGTTCCTAGTTAATTTACCATCAAATTCAAAAATATTTGAATGAATTAAATCTAATAGTTCAGATTTTTAAATACAGATTTATGTGGAGTTTTGGTAATTTTTGCTTCATTACAAAATTCATATTTTTAAAATTCATTTAAAGACATTATAGGAAATAATCACAAATCACTCATGTTCTTAATGATTCGTTTATTAACATGACAAAGTCTAGCATGCCAAACATTAAATGAACACAACATGTAAGCTGAAAAAGTAACTTTATTAGCATTAATGTTTAATTTGAACATTTCATCAGTAGCATACCATTTCCCAACAAAAATATTTTTCTTAGTAAGTGTATACAAATAAGCCCCAATGGTTTGTGTAAATTCAACTTTATTAAGAAGATATAATGAGACTAAATTCTTCCTAATTTCTGGAGTATGCCGAACATTCTTAAGAATCACAGTCTTTCCACAAGTGAACTTCAATTCCACGTCACCCATACCAGCAACAGTAGTAGTGTAGAAGTCTCCCATCAATACTTTTTTTATCCTCAACTTCAGTGTAGTACTTGAACAAAGCATGATCATATTAAACATGATGATAAACGACAGTGTCCAACCACCAACCCTCGGATCCACCAACTAGATTGATCTCAGAGATTATTACAACAAGTTGATCATCGGTTGTTGGGGCAGAAGTGGGACCCCGAGGGTCGGATAGGTGCCCCACGCAGCGGAAGTGGGTCTAACCCATGGATATCATATATGGGTGTAATTTTAAATAATTTTATATTACATTACGAGTGTATAGGAAAAAAGTGGGGCTGAATCGAAATCCGGAAACTCCAGAACATGAGGAAATAAAATTCAGCGCGAGTAGCGCGCTCCGTGCGCACTACAGTGCGAGCATGCACTGTAGCGCTAAAGTGCGCGCTACAATGCGCGCGTAAACTGTATCGCCCAGCCCAAAAAAATTCATTTATTTTTTTTATTTTTTTTAATTTCAACTTACCTTCATCTCTCTGGAAAGAGAGCTGAATGAATTAGGGTATTTTACCCTAATTTCTTTCGATCTTCCCTAAATACTTCAAAAACACTCAAAATTAATTTTTAACATCAAAACCAACATCAACACATGTTATAGAATAAAAATCAAGTTTTTCAAAATATCAATATATTTTTACAAAAACATAAATTTGTTCTAAATACGCACTTGCGTAAATTTGAATTCAAAACACAAACCAAATTAGAATTCCACAATGAAGTGACTCGTGAACAATTCTAGGTCACCCAAAGGTGGTCAAGTGATTCTAGGATGGTAGTCATAGCTCTAAGCTTTCATCTAGAGTTCCAAACTCTAATTTTATGTCTATGTCCAAAATAAACATTTTGACCCAATTACAAGCATATTGTGTTTATACTTCCAAAGCATCCTAACACAATTAATTAACCTAATTTCAATATTATGTATCTAATACATAATTCATCACTATATGTCTCACTAATGAAAAACTAATGAAAAACATACCTTTTGGAAAAGATCAAACTTACCTAGCAAGGTTGATTCAAATGTCCAATCTACTTCTCCTTGTTGAATTGTTGTGGAGAAAATCTAAAGTTAGCAAGATTGACTCCAAGATCTAATCTTGATTCCAATGGTAGCAAGCTTCACTCCAAGATCCAATCTTGATTTCACCAAATTGAAATATTTTAGAGATCTCACAAAACTTCTCTAAACACTTCTCTAACTTAGGCTAATTTCTCTAATTCTTGCTTGTGTTTAGCTTTCTTAATCTTGATTAAAGTTTTGCTCAAGCTTGCTATTTATAGTAAAACTTAGGCAATTTTTAATTAATAAAGATTCTAATCAAATTTTATGTGGCTTAATCTAATTTGTCCAAATATGTATAATTAAGTGTGACTAATCACCTTTGTCTACCACTTTGATTTAGTCCAATTAAATCAAGACAATGTTTAATTAATGGATTAGTTACATGTCCTCCACTTTGATTTAATCCAATTAAATCAAGCCAAAAACACCTAAAATTACATACTTACAATTATCATAATATCCTAAAATGGTAGAGATAATTATGAAATTACGACAAAACTCTTGTGTAAATATTGAATTAATCCGATTACGTCAAAGTAAATAATCAATGTTATCCAATAACACTTGATTATCTTAGTTGATAATTATAATATAAAATATTATCTTTTATAAAAAATAATCGGACACCCAAATGCTCAACGAGTACATTTCATATTGTGAGACTCTCTAAGTCCAGACACGTTCGTCATATAAGTCTAGCTAATATGTACGCAATTCAGTCACCTCTGAATTCGCGAAGTACATTAACGACCTTTCTGAACTATACAAGTCGAGTTTATCACATACGTTTATCAATCCCTCTGTTGTAGGCTATCCGAGTTGTGCTTAGGAAACATAGAATACACTGTCAAGTTTCCGAGGCGCACATCTCATGTTGACATGTCCATGATTTTTTACAACTAATGTGATCCACCCTAGGTGATCGGCTTTGGCCAAAGTCTTTAAAAATCGTGACTTACTTACATGGATACCTAAACTTCTTATGGTACACATACGGGCCGATAAATCCTATCTTGATTCGCACTTGATTAACGAGTGTATCGATCTACACCCAACGAACATCTAGAGGCCATACCATGAAAGGTTTCTGATATACATGGTATCAAATTGTGGAGGATCTCACACAAAATCAATGTTATCATATAGTCAAAGGATTACATATGCTACTCGACTTGAGAAGATTCCTATTAATGGTGGTGTGTACTTCCAACTATTAGGAACCACTTGTGAGTCATTCAATATTCGATCCAACCAATACCCACACATCTATACGAGCGTCCAAAGCTCATGATATATCAGGTTAAACCATTGGAACTCTAATTCCAATATACGACATGTGATAGTCTTTTAGGTTATAGAAATTCGACCATATTCCAAAACCTATGAATATTTATTTTAAGAATAGTTTATAATAGTAATACTATCACAATATCGGACCACCTAGTGTCCAGTATTACTACAAGACTATTCTAAGGTCGATATCATTCTTAGCATATTTATACATCTATCTAATATACATAATGACATTACCATTAATAAGGTTTGAAATAAAAATATAGTTATTTTATTAATAAATAATAAAATGTACAATACATTATTTGGATTGGCACTCCAAGCACCAACTCCAACATCAGTAAGATTAGCCAGCAGAGTGGGACGATTCTTATTCCGTTAGTTCCGCGTAAGATGCCTCGGTTTGCCACTATTGTAGCATTTGAATTGTCCTTTATCATTTCTTGAGGGAGGTTGGTGCTTGTTCTGATTGTTCCTATTTTGGTTGTTGTTGTTTTGGTGGTTGTGATTCTCGTTATTCCTAAGTTGGTTCTTTTCTTCATAATTTTGCTTTTGGGTTTTAGTACTGCGAGGTAGATTTCTAATCGTTTGTGGCAACTAAGATTTCTTCCTTTTGGTCTTGTTTAAGGGCTTCATCTTCTATTCTAAGGCGGGTTATTAGACTCTCTAAAGAAAATTCATGTCTTGTACATAAGACTACCATTAAAGTTTTTCGAGGAAGGTGGTAGTTTATCAATTGTTGCATCTACTTGAAATTATTTATCTAAAGACATACTCTTATACACAATATTGTGAGCAATTTTCTGTAATTCATGTGACTGTGTTTCTACAGACTTGTCATCCGTCATCTGAAATATCAGATAACGATTAACATCATACTTTTTAGAACCAGACTTTCCAGTATCGTATTTTTTCTGAAGGGCATCTCAAATATCCTTAGCAGTTTCATAAGTATTATAATAGTCATATAAATCATCAGACATCCCATTAAGTATAAAATTTTTGAACAAAATATCATTTTCAATCCAAGTATCATGTTCCCTAATTTGGACAACATTATGGTCATTAGGTAAAACAGGTTTTCGCGAGGTGTATACAAAAGCTAATTTTTTTTTTATTGTTAAGAAAAACAACATTTTGTAATCTTCATCTTTTAAAGTGAAAGCCCATAAAACATAAAGGTTTGTTTAAATCGACATTAGCAACAACTAATACAGAAGACATGGTAGAAACAATAGACATGGCAGAACACGATCGTCTTAAAATTGTTAGAATAGTAATGAAGTAAGCATATTAGGATGATGACACCGAATACGAAACTGCAAGTAAGACCATGTCACTTTCTTTAAGACGATTCGCGGCTCTTCTGAAATTTGTGCTAGCAGTATGTCAGCCTCATCGTCCCTAGAATAAAACAACACAAAACAAGATTTCGTCTCAACCGGTTTTGCATGAAACTGATCGGAAACTCGTACCTCAAAAGCTTGGAAAAACCAACTCTCACAAAACAATTATTTTTTTCAACCAGAAGACAGAAGACATAAAAGAATGTGTTGAGTTATCTGTATTTTTTGTGAAGAGAAAACACTCCTTTATATAGGAATTGTTTTGCCCGTTTTTGAACATAATTAATTAAATAACGTTAATTATAATTAAAACAAACAGTTAAAGATTTGAATTGTTAAAAAGAAGTTGTAACTTACAAAAATTTAAACGGTAACCATTTAATAAGAAAACGTTTTGTTTCATTAATTTAAATTTTTATTAATTTTTTTCAAATGAATTATTTAAACAAATATATATATAATAGCATACCCACACCAAACCCGCGACACCCACGTGTAGTGAACCACTAAAGGCCTAGCTCATGACTATTCCATAAAAATGGATACCCCTTGAAGCCAAACCCAATTTTCAACACAACATACAATAAGCATTAATGTTAGATTGTTCTTATTCAATATGGGAGTAGCCAATAAGTCACACAATTTGATGGTGTAGGGTTCAGGATCTCACCTTGAGGTCTTGGGTTCGAATCCAGGAATGCGTTTTTTGTAAGAGCCTGGGACAGCCGGGGGTTTTACCTACTCCGTTTAAGCACGAAATGAGTAATTAGACGGTAAAGTTTTCAATGATTTAAAAAAAAAAAAAAAAAAAAAAAAGAGAGAGAGAGGGAATAAGAGTAGCCAATAAATATGTGGTTATGGCTACTTTCAATGCTTAAAAACTCATTTAAAATTCAAAATATTTTAAATTTATAATAAAATTTCAACAATAATATTTTTGATATAGGAAATTTTGATGTTGTTGTGTGTACACATCTGACATTAAATTAGATTTCTCTTTATTAATTTCATATCAAAATCTATAGGGTCCTTTTCTATTTGCACCAACTAAATGCTGTACCTTAGAATTTGGATCTGGAAATGGTCTTTGGGCAAAATGTTATTCTTATCCATATGTTTTGTATTCAATTTTTTTTATAATTTTCTGTCACTGGATAGTTAAGATACAATTTGTATAAAAAAAAATTATCTAAAAAATAAAAATAATAATTTATAAAAAATTTATTTCAAGACCAATTAAATCTGTCATAGACACCACTTATGGAAGGAAACAAAACAATATCAATTATCATTTATATAAGATTTTGCTTCAACTTCAATGAGTACATTAAAACTTTTTTTTTTAAAATCGTTGGAAACACACGTTCCGGGTTTAAGCGGAGCAGGTAAAATCCCGGTTGTCCCAGATTATTATAAGAAACGCATTCTCTGAATTCGAATACAGGACCTGAAGGTCAGACTCTAAACCCTACATCACCAAGTCACGTCCCGAATTACATTAAAACTTGCCTACAAAGAAAAGGGAAATTCTTAGGTGAAATTGTTAAATTTTATAATAACTATGAGCATCTATTTTTATTTTTTTTTTTCTGATTTGGATATCCAAATACGAATATATTCAGATTTTTGGAAATTTAAAAATATAAAAATAATTCAAAATTTTAATGTAAGTTAGGGAAGAAGTTTTAATTTTAACAATAAAAATAAAAATAATATCAAAAGGAAAGAAAATCCTACAACTGAAGAAAAAGAACAAATCTTGGAACTTTGAATAATAGCAATATGTTATTGACATTTGGTTAAAGGATATTTATTTTTCAAAAAAAGATAAGACTGTCAGGTTATAAGCCATAAGGAGTAACAAAAAATCCAAAGTGACTTGCGTGGATATTTCGAGCTGTGGACACATACAGTACAGATAGCGATTGCTTGAAATGAATAGCGGCCCTTATCTTATCCTTTTGCATTTCAATTTCTCATTATGTTTATATTTTCTTTCTTGTATTAAATAAAACAATAGCTCCCACTAACTCACTTGTTAATTAAGCCATGTTTAATTCACCTAATCATAATTTAATTTTGATTAGAGTTAAGACGAAACAATAACTAAATAAAACCTGGTTGCAATGTTTGCATGGTAACTTTAAGGAAAAACTTAAAACCCTTGTAAATATGTTTAATACATTGGAGTGTTGGTTTCATAATGGAATTACATCATAGATTTATGACCATGACCCACTAATCATTGCATTTTACCCTTTAGGAAAAAATTTCAATAATTCAATTTCTGTTCAACGTACCAACAACATTTTCGAATCTTATCTAATTTTGCAATTTTGTCTAAAAGCCACAAATACTTTAGTAATATAAATTAAGCAGAGATTCTTTATTCTTAATTAAGTTAATTATCATATTTTCTTTATTTTATTTTTTAAAAAAGTGATTAATAAGCAAGCGCATCATTATTTGGTTGATCACGCGAGTGAAAAATTAAAAATCATGGAGAGAGCCCACCAAATTTGTTGTACAGCTCAACAGAGCAATTATGTACCTTAAATAAAATACACAGAAGCATGAGCCATTAATTTGCCTGCTAATTCAATAAAGTCCATATATTATATATTACAGTCAGTTACGCCCAATATATTTATATTATTTTTTAATTTTTAATCCCTAAAATTTTAATTTATATAAACTAAGTTGATATCTCCGATCTGACCCCAACCCGCTGCGGGTTTCTTCTTTCAATGGATTTTTTCTTAAGCCAACCCGCGTGAGACCAAACCAACCCAATGAACAACCCTAGCCTTCACAAATCATATAACACTATTATAGTGTTCGATGAACTTATAACTAAGTTATACTCCGAGTCCAATACCTATAACCTAATTTATATTCTCTCAATCGATACTTGATATCAAACACTCTCTATCAACAGTACCTATGTATCATCAATATGGCTGCTCCTACTCCTAAGAAAAAAACATCTACATTTTACAATGTAGATTTGAACTTGTTTCTTAGCAATACCGCTTTGTTTTGATAAAAGCCAAGTTCAGATCTGCATTCGGACATCCAGTTCCAGCTTGAACATTTTAACAGAATTCGTTCAGCAACCTAATATATCAATCAAAGTAACAGCAGGATATGTTAATACAGAAAAACTAATCAAATTCAAATATTATTGATGGGATGGCTGCTGCTTAAAAACATTATAAGAATCAACTTTCAGGAAGTCATATAGATGCCGAGCATCCAAAGATGTACAACTGCCAACCGATGACATATATTGTTTGAAAATACAAGGCGGTAAATGGTTCCAAAGATATAGACATCAATGCGGAAAAGAAAT
This sequence comes from Zanthoxylum bungeanum, assembly GCA_019454045.1. Classification (NCBI taxonomy): domain Eukaryota; kingdom Viridiplantae; phylum Streptophyta; class Magnoliopsida; order Sapindales; family Rutaceae; genus Zanthoxylum; species Zanthoxylum bungeanum. Next base: position 44,748 of record SKCR01049692.1, read on the forward strand.
ATAGAGCACAAAACACCCCAACTAAGTTGGTACAAACCCGATGTCTCAGACTCTCTCCAGCTCTCCCTAAAATTTGTTTGTTTCCCAATCACTTGATTATTCCATTTTTATGTGGAATCTTGCAAACCAACACAAAATCCACACTCATGTACCACTCTCCCCCCAGAGTTGTACCACACTAAAAGAAACACACAACCAGATATGGACATTAAAACCCAAAACTAAAGAGTAAGAAATTAAACATGCATTATAAAGCGTTAAATATGATGAAATCATCAAGCTCAGAAGGGTTCAACCTTGAACCTGTAGAGTAACTTCTTCCTCTTTGAAGTTGGGTTGTCCACTGTGAGCAATATTTTACCCAACTCATCAACTTTGAATCTGTGACACATCACCGGTTCATCAGTTGGGGACAACTTTGTAGGCTTCTGTATAATGATGGTATATTTGTCTTTTGCATCAGGCACAAATTCAGCTCCATAGCTCACCTCCCATCCCACAACCCGGATCTCCCAAACAATGGTACATTTCTGTAATTCATCAATTTCTAATTAGTAACAAGAAAATCACCGTTTGATTAGCCAGTCATCACGCTGCACATGCATATGACATAGGCAGTAATATTTAATTAAGCTTAGTTATGTGACGAGAAAGCAATGCACCTCATAAATTATGATTTCGACATTTTGCTTGGTTGATGGGCTTATAGTAATCTCAGTCACAGGATCATCAATTGTGAATTCCGGATTGCAATCACAATAATCTACACTCAGGCCACCGTACTGAATTGGTACATGTTCAGGTGATATGTATCTGTTCCATTCCAACCATTTAAGTCAGCGCAACCGACCAAAGAATAAAGCAGCAAAATATCAAATTGGAAATGAAAGAGTGAAATTCACAAACTAACTTGAAAAGAGTGTCAGGGGATTTTGATGGGCTTGCAAACACAAACTTGCTCTTGGTCCTCTGAGTCATAAAAGGACCAATCATCGTATAGAACGCAAGATACCACCATGGAACATTGATAAACACCTAAAGAAATCCAAAACCAAAAATCAATCACATCTCAAAACTATAGCAAGAATGCAAATCACCCACATAAATGTTAAGCTACTACTACTACCAGGTAACAATAGTACCAAAATATTAAGCTTTAAGCCTTTAACAATAACGAAAGGCATTGAATCTTATACCTGTTTGGCGACAAATTCAGGGTAATTGTCTTGAAGCAACTGAAGAGCCTGTTTAGTAGCAATCCTAAGCTCACGCTTACCAGGCCCCGGTGAATTCTTAAGATCATTAACCTGGAAGATGGTGGAAACCCCACCAGGCCTAAAATTAAGCTTTCTAATACTCCTCTCCAAGAACTGAATCCTCCACCTCAGAAACTTCATTCTCTTTTCCTCATCTGAAAAAGTATTGTAATACAACTGCTTATTCTGAAACTCTCCATACACATTGTAACACACAGGATGACCTTCCCTATCAAATCCATGCATAAACACAACTTTCTCCAAATCATCACCAAGATCTTCATTCAGAAGAGCCTCAATACCAAAATCTTTCCTCCATTGGATTGTGTTCTTGATCATTACAAAAGTATCCCTCACTTTGAAATCCCTTGCCCTTAGAAATTTCAACAGAATCACATCACTTCTATCATCTTTAAGCAGAGGCACCCCCCATATTGACACTTCCTCCGCCTCCTCTACTGCTGGAGGTGGTACTGGAGCTTCTTCACCTTGTGATTGCTGCTCTTGGGGTGGCTTAATCTCAGTGCTTTTGTCAGATTCCGAAGAGGCTCCTTCAGTTTTTGGAGCATCTGAACTGGGTTGTTTCTGTTTCTCTTCTTCTTTAACTGCTGCTGCTGGAGCAGTGGAAGTGAACTGGCGATTATTAAGAGCTTCTTGAACAAGTTGTTTCAATTCTTGCAAAGCCTTTCTTTCAAAATCAGACAGATCCGCAACTATGTTGCTCTCCTCCTTAAAAGAGATTAATGTTTGAGGAATCTTTGGCTGATCAGATGACGTCGGCAGCGGCGGGGGAGGAGGAGGTTGCTGCTTCTCAATCTCAGCTTTCTCAGCTTCATCAACAGTATCAGCAGCAGCTGCATCTTCTTTGACCTTTTCAGGTGCTGATGCTTCTTTCTCCATCATCGCAGCCAATGATCTATTCTCTACAGCGGCGGCTGGTGGTGGTGGCGGCTGCTCTTCTTTCCGATCAGTAACTACTGATGGTAACTGCTCTTCTTTCTCAGTCACTGGCGGTGGAGATGGGTTTTGAGATTCTTCATTTTCGGCCATTCTTTTTTTTTTTTTTTTTTAATAATTTTTTTAGGGTTAAGTAAAGATGAAGAAGATGGAAGAGAATGAGTAAAAGTGAAGTTAAATAATAATACAAACAGAGACACAAGTAGTCACGCGGACTCGCATCGCAGGTACCTTTTTTTACACACGTTGGAGAGTACACCAGATCGTGGAGGTTGTTTTTGTAAATTTTCTGGAATCCTATGCTTTTACTATTAAATTTTTTTATTTTTTTTCTTAAAACAAGGGTCGTTGAAAACATTCACTGTTATGAAGAAACACATGAGCCATGTGCCTGTAACGTATTTGTCAAATTTTGGTGGCTAATTTTTGTCTCCACCTGTGAGTATCAATTTTGAGTATTTTCAAACTCAAAACATTAAATATCTGATTTTAAAATAAGTAAATTCATTTCTTTTGGACAGAAGTATAACTCTTCATCTAAATTAAAGATTTTATTCCTCAAAATTTACATTTTTCCCTAAAACTGGTTGCAGTTGCTGCCATTTTCATCATAGCGAACCGCTAGTAATAGCAAAATATTTCATGGCAGCAACATCCTGCTAACCTTTTTTTTTTTTTTTTGGGATTCCATAACTAAGTGCAGCAAAAACTTATCGTAAAATATATTTCTTGAAAAAAAAATTAGGTATCTAATTTCGATATTTTGAGTTTAAAAATACATAAATTTAATAATTTTCAAATAAATAAGTTTATATTCGCATTATCACAGTATGTTTAAAAACAAAAATAGTGGTGGGCAAAAATTCACAATATTTGACTATTTGTCGTGTTGAGCCTGGTTTCACAAAAGAAACAACGGACAATAATTGCCGGCGTCTACTCGAAATGGGATAACCATGCAGATGGAGGTTGATTTGTCAAATTTCTAGAATCATATGTTTTCAAATTCCGAACAAAATTTAATTTCACTTTAAAAAACACGAGTCACTAAAATATTCATGACAATAAACAACTTCTAGCATCTGTCGATTCTTATTTTAGTTAAACTAATTTAAATGTTAGGTTTATTTTGATTTTCAGTATATGATTTCGGATAATGTCTTCAAGTTATATTACAAGTTCTCTTCTTGTTTGGAATTTCGGGATAGCTCTCCCTTATTTTAGGCTAAAAGTTTTTTATTCTTTAACAAGTTATTCAGATATTAGTCTTTAAAATGTGTTGCTTGGTGATATAGGGTTTATGATTTCACTTTGAGATTTTGAGTTCGAATCTAGAGGTTACGTTTCTTGTAAGAGCTTGGGACAGTCGGGGTTTTACCTGCTTCGCTTAAGCTCGAAAGAAGTGGTTTGACGATGAGATTTCCAACGATTCCGAAAAAAAAAAAAAAAAAAAAATTATTCAGATATTAGCTATTATTGAAATGTCGGCCTCTACTTTTCCTTTTAAAGTTGATATTTTAATTACAATTTTTCAGCAGAGAACTATAGCATCCATCTTAATCAAATAAGATCATACATCAAAACACACACTCAACAGTTGCATATCTTGATTCTCAATTTGAACTGCTAGATTTCCAAATTTTTTTATTTAACACAAGTACCGCTCTTCTTCTGTCCGTTGGCTTGAATCCAATGAAACATGAAACACTCCTGGAAAGATGCCAAGTTTATTTTATATTACCTTCCTCATCATTTTGATCAATACAAAAATATCCCCATTACCTGTGAGATCATGTTCATATAGATAAAATAATTTACTTATACGACAATTTGAAGCATCTGTCCAATGGGTTGTTATTTTCTTCATCCTAAGAATTAGCTAACACTGGAAAGTCCTTAAGACACGACAAGAACAATGTCATTGCTTTGTCGTAGCGAGTGCTCCAAAACAAATTCAGCGGACCAAACCTAAGAATATATTCACATTAATGGAAATATCCATCAGCAAATACAGGATTAAAAACTGATAATCGAAATAGAAGCAGGATCTACAAACTCAATATAAGGACAAAACCCTTATCAAGTTACATTTTCAACCTTCTTATCAAGTTTATAGGACAAAACCCTTATGCGCTCAAGACATAAAGGTTGCTCAACCTGGAAATGGAGAAAGAGAGACAGATATAATCCAAACACCTCAAAACAATATTCAACAAACAAACAATAAGTAATAACCAATCTAGATGCCTTCCCAAACACAATTAGGACACTTGTGTTTGGGACGTGACAATCTCAAATACACGTATAAGAACAATTATGGTTGAGTGGAGCCCGGAGTTGTTTGGCTGTATTGGACCATTTTTTTCCTCCTGATGGTGATGGTAATTGGGGGCCACCGCTATCTGATGCAAATTCAGATTTATAGACAACCTCAAAAGATTCATTCAACCATCAAAGCGAAAAAGATGCATTAACTTATAGTAGTAAAGCTGCATTCACTTGTTTACAATAATATTATCTTAGTGCCTTATATGATTCTCACCTGTATAATTGCTTCATCCAGTGGTGAATGGAGATGGGATCCTGAATCTTTAACACTCTTAGGAGGCCATATCTGCAACAATAAGAGTACAATGTAAAAATGAACCATAGTGTACAACATACACTGCCAGAAGTATATGTTATCCAACAAAATGAATGAAGAGTATTATAGTGCAAATACATCAAGCAAAAATGGATAGGTAACCACAACAAAATTGCAAGGTCTGCTTGAAAAATAGAACATAAATATCAATAACCACATATGCTCAGTTCAATACATATATGTATACACTGTATTTTTATGCATAGTCCGATGATGAGTCTCTTACGGAGACACCCTCTGAAATTGTAAAGGTGAATGCCTGGAAGAAAAAGGAACTCCATGGAATATAGCCAAAAGCCAGCAAGATATCGCTTATGTCCGATCGACCTTCTCTCTAGCCAGAACATTTGGCTGGATATGCCTTGAAAATCCTAAATCCTGCCAGATAAAACACAGTTGTAAGTGAACGAGCAGATTTCCAGTTACTGAAGTTAAAGGACTTGATTATGTCCGGCCGGACAGAGAATTCAAATCCAATAGCCAGCCGGATATGTATCGAGTTGTTAGCACACTTGCAAAATTCAAATAGCTGGAATCACGGGCTTGACTATGTCCGGCCGGAGGTATGTCCTGAAATGTAAATCCGGCAGGACATAGTTCAATATATGAACTTCCTAATTAAATATATGAACTTCTGAATTAAGCATAATCTTGTCTCCAATCAATCTTTGGTTTTCCTTGTTTAACACTAAATCAAATCCTCCTTTAATGCACAAATCCCTTCATTGTCAAGCAAAGATTCACCCATCCCCTTTGCCTATAAAAACAAAGCTATTCCAACCCTTGAACCCCCGGAACTCTCACGCATATACAGCAAAGAAAAAGCCTCTCCATTCACGCCTAATACACTCAAGAAGCAACAAAGAATTTTCTCTCCTCCTCTTCCCTCCATAACCGAAAATCACAGCCCCTAAAACATCCATTGTATTACCGAAAATCACTACCTAAAACATTCACTGTTTGACCGAAAAACTGCCCCTGGAACACCCCCCCAACTACCAAAATTCACCCCTAAACAACACCCCTTAACATCACCAAAACAGCAGCCCCAAATACCCCAAAACAGTGGCCTAAAATACTTGAAACAATGACCAGAAAACATCACCGAAAGAGCAGCGAAATACAGTAAAAATAGCAGCAAAATAGGGAGAATGACGACTCAAAACAGTGAGACAACGAACGAGAGCAGTGAACCAGTGAACCGGAGGAGTTGCAGAGCGTTAGCCCTTTCGACGATCGTGTACCGTACATCCGAGAGGTGATTTAAAAGGTTAGACCTGAGGGCACTTTCTCTATTTATTGTCATTCGTTTTTTAATTGTTTTATTCGCATGAGAGTCGTTTGTGGATGTATGTTGTGGCCTTCGAATGAAAGGGAAAATGTGTCGTCTCTTGTGGTATATAGGATGGAAACCTAGACGTAAATTCCGTAGCCGAATCCGAATGGACGGTAGTGCGGTCTGTACTTGGGATACAATTCCACGTACCACTTGAGTAAATGGCACATATCTCCCTTTATTTTATCTTGATTGTTTATTATCCGCATCTTATATTTCGCCATTTTACTTTCTGTATGTTGTTTATTTGTGTGTTGATGATGTGATGCGCATGGGTTTAGCATATTGGTCTAAAGGTTTTCCATTCGAGGGAAGAAAAGGCCAAAAGGCTACCTTTACGCCAATACTTTGCCGCGTCGGACAAAGTATATTTGGTTGGATGTGAGATATGTTCAACCGATCATATGAAGTCTTATATCGTTGTCTTTACTTTCTATGCATTGTGATGTAACGCGCATGGGCTAACTAGGGTGGATTAAAGGTCCTCTATTCGAGGGAAAATGCCTGAAGGCTACCTTACCACGATGTTTTACCGCGCTTTTTTGTTATGTCATTGACTTTATGCATATCATTGTTCTATTCATGCATGTATTGCATTCTAATGCGCATGGGCTAACTATGGTGGATTAAAGGTCCTCTATTCGAGGGAAAATGCCTGAAGGCTACCTTACCACGATGTTTTGCCGCATTTTTTGTTATGTCATTGACTTTATGCATATCATTGTTCTATTCATGCATGTATTGCATTCTAATGCGCATGGGCTAACTAGGGTGGATTAAAGGTCCTCTATTCGAGGGAAAATGTCTGGAGGCTACCTTTACCACGATGTTTTGCCGCGCCGGATAAGATACACCCGATTAAATGGGAACGAGTTCAATCGGGCACACGGGGTCCTACATTGTGGATTTGCTTATTTATGTATGTGTTGCGTCGTCTCTCATCCATCAGGTCTGGTCCCATTCGAACGCGTTCTTAAACGCTATACGAACGCGAACCTTCTGTTTACCGTTTGAATGCGTTTACGAACGCTACTCGAACGCGAATGTGTTTTGTTTCATCAAGTCCAGTCCCGTTCGAACGCGTTCTCAAATGCTACACGAATACGAACCTTCTGTTTACCGTTCGAACGTGTTTACTAACGCTACTCGAACGCGAATGTGTTTTGTTTCATCAGGTCTTGTCCCGTTCGAACGCGTTCTCAAACGTTATACGAATGCGAACCTTCTATTTACCGTTCGAACGCGTTTTCAAACGCTACACAAACGCGCATACACTGAACTGAGTCATTTTCATCACATGTCATGCATAATTGTTTCTCAGGTGATTTCTCTTGTATCATGTAATCAATCATACTATTTGTATCCCTGCATTTATCTATTTGATGTGTTCATGAGATGGTATTCAAGCATGATTAGGTCGTTAGTATGTTACTTGGTTCTTAAACATGATTTAGCCTATTTAGTTGTTCATTTTCAAGCATGATTAGTCATTTATTTTGCGTTTGGAATTTGCATTATGTTTAGGTTGTTCTTTGATTTCCGCATTATATGATCAAAGTATGTTCATGAGATTGCTGTGTGCTATTGCATGTTCGCCGTTATGATGATTACTTTCATGCATGTGAACCTAAAAGTATAATACTCTTGGAAATATGTTGCTTAGGCTTGGTTAAATTATTGCACAAATCATTTCATTACAAGTGGCATAAGTAAGGGACCATTCCGAACCCAACGGTTTGTCCCGGTTCACACCGGGTGGCGACTCCATTATTCTCCGGTTTAGTCCCCCGCGGGCTACTCCGTACTCCCAACCGGGCCGCTAGCCCGGAACAGCATGTGTCGCTCAGTTTCTGTGTTCCCACAAGTTGGTCAATTAAATTATTGGTTGTTTTTACAGTTAGGAAGATATCTTTTACTGGTTTTGAAATAAACTCATTTCTACTAGCATCTTCAAGGAATACAAAAAGAAAATCGAAAAATCCATCAACATTAAATAATCCAATGGGTTTCTGGTGAATGTTCAAGTTTGCCCAAGATATCACTGTGAATATTTCTTCCATTGTGGCCAGCACACCTGGTAAAGCAATAAAAGCATCAGCATGATTAATCATTTCATAAAGTCTTTGAGACATACCTGAGACAATGCATTCTTCTCTGTTTGATTTTCCGATGAGGTTTATGTCTGCCAAAGGTTTTGGAATAATCCCCAAAACTTGGCTACCAACTTCTTGTACGACCTTTGAAACATACCCCATCAATCCAAGATTGCCACCGCCATATACTAAGTGCATATTATATATCAATATTTACCGCCCCTTTTACTTAATATTTTATATAGTTTCTTGAGATTTGTGAATATTTTGATGTGTTTTGTGTATTTCGTAGATAAATAAGGTTTCAGGACTCACTGGAATCAAATTAGGGCCAAAACAGTAAAAAACGGAGCAAAAGGGCAAAATTGTCATTTGCATATCACGACACGCATAACTTCTACGTTGCGACCACTAAAGTGTGTTGGACACGTGTCAAAATCAGAAAAGCTTGCTATTATACGCACCGCTAAATTACGCCGTCCACGTGTCAACATCACAACAAGAGCTAACATACGCCGGACATGTGTCATCATCTTATGCTGCCGACACTACATGTCATGTCTTATGTCAGCGTCACGATGAAAAAGCCTTGATGCGTCGCGACGCTGAGCCAATAATTCTACCGACAGCCATGTGTCATCATCTCAGTAAAAGTACGTACACATGTCATCAATCTATGGCGCGTCGCGACGTGCAATGTTTCACGCGTCGCGACGTGTGGCACTAAGATTTGCCTATAAATTGAGGCCGAAATCAGAATTCCAATTCATACCTTCTTCTGGGGATTTCCTTAAGAATACTAATAAGATTGTATCTTGTTTGTTTATTTACAGCTTTCTTGTATTTAATTTTTATTTTATGCAATAGTTCTTTCTTTATTTTACTTTTCAGTATGAGGAGGTAACTCCACTCTGCTGGGGTGAAAGGTAAAGCTTTTATTACTAATATTTAGATTAGTCTCCCTTAATTATAATATATAAACTATTTTAAAACCTGACTTAATGGGATACCACCTTTATGGTTGGTTGGACTTAATTAAATTGATTTTAATCTAACTAAATTGGATACCGCCTTTATGGTCGGCTGGAATTAATCTAAAATCTGACTTAATCAAGATACTGCCTATATGGTCGGTTGGTAATGTCATGCAAAGTTTATATATTATAAAAATGGAGATATCTAAATTAGAAGTAATAAAAGTGGATCCTCTAACCCCCAGTATTTTCTTTATTGTTTATTTTATCTTTTTAATTTCCAAGCTTTACTTTATGTCATTTACTTTATTTATATCTTTAATAGTCATAGATATGTGTGGTAATTAAACTCATTTATCTAGGGTTGTGATGAATTCAAATATCACCGTTTTATAAGTGGTTATTTTGTGCCTTGGGTAATATAAAAGTTTATTTATTGAGTCTTAGTCTTAATGCTTCTTGTTAACTGGCCATTAATAAGATTGATTTGGTAAACTTAAAATGAACTTGGAAAATGGATTTTAGGTTTAGCCCTAGACTCAATAGCTCACGATCTCACCTTGGGGCAAGAGACTCTTAGGTAGATTTCCTTACAGGATAGGAATATACCTGTCCGGGCGGGGGTAGCCATAATTGGAACTTAATCTTAATGAATTCAGATAACTTGGTTAACATAGGAATATGATTAATTGGGTTAATTTGGGTGTTTGCATCTGACCATCGGAAGAGGCTTTTGCATATTTTCGTGTTACAGGTTAATAAACCGATATATTGCACAAATATGAGATAACCACTTTATCTTTAAAAGATATTGGAGGGATTCACAGCCCTATATAGCTTTATAATATTGAATTTTCCTTTAATTTACTTTCATACTGTTTTATTTACTTGTTTTCCGACAAAAATCATCATCCAAATAACAATCAATCTATTAGATACTCGTAAACATTTAACGTCATAAATTAATAGCTAAGGCATTAAGTCCTCGTGGGATCGATATATTTTTATACTACTTGAGCGATACGGCCTTTGAAACATACCCCATCAATCCAAGATTGCCACCGCCATATACTAAGTGCATATTTCTTTCTGCCATAACTCTACCCAATTCTTTTGCAGCCTCAACAAGTTATGGTTTAGATCCAGAGCTAGTTCCATAAAATACACAGATATTGATGACTCGTCCTCTTGAAGTTGCTTCCATTTCTTTTCTCTCTTTTATCTGGATGTGTCGAA
>SKCR01049693.1:0-55475 GCA_019454045.1 Zanthoxylum bungeanum
AGTGGCCCATCAACATTTCAGAAGCTTTTGGCCCAATTGTCATAGGATACGAACTCGTCCCAGTTTAAATGGCCCAACAAGTTCGCTTTTCTGACAAGAAATCCAACTACATCCAAATGAGGATGGTCCACAAGCACAAGGAAATATATTGCTATAGGCCACATGACCCCGATCTATGCGTGGGTTTGCGGGAGAGTAGACAAAGACTCTCGCTGGCGAATGATTGCCCACAACTAGGTCTCCCCATTTAAGGGTTCGATCGACCAAGTGAGCACACCTTTTTTATACTTTACAGTACGTGCCAACGAGTTATGGTGTGTGACTGACTGTCAAATGATTTCCTGTTGTAGATTCCCCAAAGGGAGGGTGGAGTGAGGCTCTCTTAAGTACCCTAGCCTCTTAGGCTCTTATCGCTTGGTGACAGGAATAAACAACGAGTCTTCCAAATTAGTCCATCACAATAGGCCACAAGTAAGTGATTGTCTAGGTGCCTTCACATCTTTTCCTTATAGAAAGGTAGTGAATGAAGGAAGACACCAAACCATTACCCAGCCTAAACAATATGCCTTTGATTAAACCCCTTTTAACTCACAGTAGACACAGTTAATTAAAGCACAAATCATAATATTACAAAGATTATTTCGGGGCTGATTCTCTATCCCCAGTGGAGTCGCCAGACTGTGGGATACAGGAACTGGGTGACGCATGCTGTTATAGGCTCACGGCCTAGTTGGGAGTACGGAGTAGCCCGCGGGGGACTAAACCAGAGAATGATGGAGTCGCCACCCGGTGTGAACCGGGAAATGAGATTTAAGACCGCACTCACCCCTCGCAAGGGAAGACCTCAAACCGTTGGGTTCGGAATGGTCCCTTACTTATACCACTTGTAATAACATGATTTGTGAAATAATCTAACCAAGCCTAAGCAACGTATTTCCAAGGATGATTTACCCCTAAGTTCGCATGTATACATCAACAAGTTCATCTAAATTTACATGTAACACATATCCGAATTTGCATACAGCCTATTTTCATGTAATCTATGTCTCAATTTGCATACATAAAGATAAATTAACATACGGCAAGCATACAAGTTAATAAACAAATTGTACTCATACATGTCGTGAATACAGATGAACGACACATACACAATCTTACGTAATACAGAAAAGTAATCAGGTTCATCATACGAAGGGATAGTTACTAGGGACAATTATGCACGAAATCTGATGAAAAAGACTCAGTTCAGTGGGTGCGCATTCGTGTAGCGTTGCTAAACGCGTTCGAACGGTAAACATAAGGTTCTCGTTCGTGTGGCGTTTGAGAAAGCGTTCGAACGGAACCAGACCTGATGCATGATGAAACTAAGAAAATGCGTGCGCGTTCACGTAGCGTTCGAGAACGCGTTCGAACGGTAAACAAAAGGTTAATGTTCGTGTGTGGCGTTCGAAAACGTGTTCGAACGGAACCAGACCTGATGCATGCAACACTTGCATAGACAAACAAATCCACAATGTAGGACCTCACGTATCCGATTGAACTCATCTCGCATCCAATCAAATATACACTATCCGGTGCGGCGAAGCATCGTGGTAAATGATTTTAACCTCTCAAAATAGAGGACCTTTAATCGCACTTACTAAGCCCATGCGCAAACAACACAATACATACATAAAGATGTACAGACAACGATATCGGACTTCGTGTATCCGATTGAACATATCTCACATCCAATCGAATATACATTATCCGGCGCGGTAAAGCATCGTGGTAAAAGATTTTAACCTCTCAAAATAGAGGACCTTTAATCTCAATTACTAAGCCCATGCGCTTTATCTCATCATATTGCATATAAAAATAAAAGAAACAATATCGGACTTCGTATACCCGATTGAACACATCTTACATTCAACCAAATATACATCAACCGGCGCGGCAAAACATCATGGTATCAAAATAGGGGACCTTTAATCCAACTTACTAAGGCCATGCGTTCGATCACATCATTACGCAAACATGCAGAAATTAAAATACGAATAATAAACACATCGAAACATCATGAAACGAAATATGCACCGTTGACTCAAGTGGTACGTGGAGTTGTATCCCGAGTACAGATCATACTATCGTCCATTCATAATCGGCTATGAAATTTATGTCCGGGTGTCCATCCTATATACCACAAGAGGCGACACATTTTGCCTTCATTCAAGGGCCACAATCATGCACTAATAAATGACTCTCATGTGACAAAGATGAATAAAACAATAAAAAGATAGATGGAAATAATAGGAAAAGTACCCTCAGGTCTAACCTTTTATGTCAACTCTCGGATGTACGGTACACGATCGTCGGAAGGGGCTAGCGCTCTACAACTCCTCCGGTTCACTGGTTCACTGCTCTCGTTCGTTGTCTAACTGTTTTGAGCCGTCGTTCTCCCTGTTTTACTGCTATTTTTCTGCTGTCGTACTGCTGATTTACTTCTGTATTTTGATCGATGTTTTTGGTGTTTTAGACTCATGTATTTGCGGTTAAAGGGGCTGCTGTTTAGATGTGATTTGGGCCGCTGTTTGGGCGTGACTTGGGGGCTGTTTTGGTGAGGTAAATGGGCTGTTTGGGATTACTGTTTTTGGTGTTTTGTTGGAGTGGGTAGCTGGTGTTTATGTGTCTCGGCTGTGTGTTTGATTTGTGAGGGTTGTGTGTGTGAGTTTGGTTGTGTCAATGAGCTTGGGTCTTTCTTGTGTGAATGAACTAAGGTCTTCAAGGGTTTGGAATTGGGTTCTTTTTATAGGCAAAAGTGGTAAGGCTAAATCTTGCTTGACAAGGAAAGAGATTTGGCATTTAAAGGGGATTTGATTTAGTGTCAAACAAGGAAAACAAAAGATTGAGGGGGGGGACAAGATTTGGTTAATTAGGAAGTTAATATATTTAATTTGTTTGGATTAGGCATAATATTTGTTTAGTTTGGTATAAAATAATCTTGATTGATTTTAATTAGGCATGATTTTATTTGATATTTATTTTAATTTGGTATGTGATTTTTAGATTTTATTTAATTCCCCTTGTGTTAAATATGTGTTTTATTAATTTGGATGTGTTTTATGGGCTTTGGTGGGCTAATTGGGCTTAGGTGTGAGGCTAGCAGCAAAACCAGAAATACCGACACCATTCGAACGCCTCTTCGAACGCTACACGAATGCCCACAATCTGTCTGACGTTCGAACGAAGTAACGAACGCAGCACGAACGAAAACAGTGAACTTGTGAAATGAATTTGATGACATGTCTATTCTGAATTTCCTCTTCCGACGTCCGTTTCCCGTGACTTTCGTGACTTAAAAGGTAGTGCCTCTAAATGAGACTCATCATAGGGACTTATATGCAAAAATGCAGTGCCTACAACAGGAATCCAATCAACTCGTTACTCGTAGCCTTACGAAGGTTTAATTTCTCAAAACCTTCTCAAACTACTGACATGGAGTATTGAGTCCTCACCCGGTTTCTGTCATTGCCTCACATGAGAAGGCTTACTCATCTCGACTCTCTATCAAGTTTTGACATCCAACTGCCATAGGAAAAGGGTTTCACGCCCCTGTAAACCAAACACAACTTCAATCAACCCCACATCGGGTTCTCACGAACACATATACTCATACCAATACCACATCGGCACCCTCATTATGTTTCTCGTACATCCCAAATATATCTCACACTCTCACGGTGTATAAACCACTTGCTTGTCTCTCGTAGATAAGTTTCACATCCATTTCGGGACTCTCCCGAACATTTTGGCTACACTCGAGCCAACCTCATATGAAACTAGCACTTCTCATGTGCTCTCATATTGTCTCACATCAATCCACCTTAATTGGGGATTTACACTTCCCCGCGTGTACCATCGGTCACTCTCGCGGCTTCCTCTCGAGCCGTTTCTCTATCGAGGCTTCACTCTAGCCTTACGATGTCCACATCATCTCAATAACATCTACTCACAGCCGTAGATATTCTGTTGGACAATTATGACCCATAACATTACTATTTGTAAAGAACATTGTGTTTTTGTACAAATTATCTATGTGACAAAAGGAAATTGCTATTTTATCATTATTGTAATTAGATTACTTGGATATATATTAATGATAAAATTCCATATGGTTAAATCAGATTAATAAGGTATGAGACATTATTAATCCATGAACGGTTTAATCATTAAATATCCCTAGTCGAAGTATTATCGAGACTGTACATTAATAATACAGAATAGACTAGTATTACACTTGTGGGCATTATGGAAGCTTAACGTCATAATTCTTATATATTTAGGTATTGGATACTTATGCAATTGTAATAAGAGGTTCTGTTAGACGTTGGACCGGGAACAATTCGCTCTGGGTAGACCCACTCGGAATCTCATTGGTAGTATGACTATATGTCTATGGAAATCCGAATCAGGGTAGATGTATGTGATATTTAACCTGAGACTTACGTCGCTATTACTTGCGACAATCAGTTTACTTTAGTATTGGTCGTCTGGAGCTTTAACAGGTTCTGCGTACGCCTGTATTGGGTTTACTGAGAATCGTAGTGTATTGGATGTGATGTCAAGACGAGAGTATCACTTCAGTCATATGGAGATGATGGTCACACAAGATATGGAACTAGTACTTTTAAAGCTGCAGCTATCAAGATAATATGACTAGGTCATGACTTCCCAATTACAGAGATTAGTTACTCAGGATCCGATATATGCTTCGTACGGGGCATACACAAAACCAGCCCTAGGCCTAGCATGTGACATCCGATACTGGATCGTATTACGTATTACATAATATTAGTATTACTACGCCTGATACAGTTGATATTCCTCGGTGAATATTTCTGGAGAATTGGGTAGGCACGTTGTTTTGCTAGAAGCCAACCATGTCTTGTAAATCAGAGAGAACATGGTACGGGGTACCCACGTGTTCGGATAGTCCGATAACCGTATTTACTGCCAACATATCCAGGAATCTCTTGGGTCGCTTCCCAAAGATTCACCAATGACATTTGACTCAGATAGAATTAATCTGGGATTAATTATGAGAGATAAAATTAATATGTGATTAACTGCGGCAAGAATTAATCTGGGATTAACTTCGTATAGAAGAGAGAACGCGATTAATTTAGAATTAATCGATAAAATAAAAAATTTAATAGTTAAATTGGATTTTTCTATTTAATTTATTTATTTGTGGCTAAAATAATATATCAGATATATTAATTGATCTCAGATTTCAATACGAAATTAAAATTGGATTTTAATTCGGGCGAACAAATTAATTTAGAATTAATTCGAAAGCGACTATCGTAATAATTTTGTGAGGCATAATTATTTAATTAAATTGGATTTAATTATGGCGGGACGGAAAATTCGTTTAATCGGAATTAAACGAACCCGATAAAATTACCCGTGACTTTGCGTGTGTCTTTTTGTGTTTTGGGAACACAAAATATCTTTGACTTTGGTGGGCCCAAGTCAAGTTGTGTGTTGAGGAAGCCAACTCAAATTTTGAATTTAAAATGTGGTGGGACCACATGACTTACATCAAAGGTCAAATGTTGATGTAAGTAGTTGGCTTAATTAATGCTTTAAACACACAACCACCAAGTCTAGAAAAACACTCTCTTCTTCTCCACCTTGGCCGATTTCTTATCTCCATGGTAGTGAAATTTTACTTCAAAATTTCAACATAGCTAGTACTTAGAGGAGTCTAATTAGGTGATAGGGAAACTCACCCAAGGAAAAAATAACATAACAACAAGCTTGGAGCTTCAACCAAAGGGAAAATTTTTAAATTTCTCCATTTAACAATGTAAGTGATTCCGCCACTTTTCTTGTTATTTCACACATATAATTATGTTTAGGATCTTGTGGCATGTCTTAGAGACTAACAATGGTATCAAAGCCTTACTAAATATGATTTTGAAAACTACGGTTCATAAACTTTAATTAGGAATTTTTGCTTGGAGCATGAAAATTCAAAATTGAGTTGTTGGTTGATGTTAGATGATGATAACTTGGTTTTGTGCATTGTTCGATTGTTGAAAAAATGATTGGATCAAATTTCCCTAAGTTGGCCGAAACTTACCCTAGTGTAACTCATGGTGATTTTTAAATTTTGACACTTGGATGTGTTAATGGCATGATATATATGTTGAATGTTGATTTAATTGGATTGGAATCAAATTGGATATTAATTTCTTGTCATTGCCGTGAGTTAGCATGCTTGTTGGAGACTTGATTTTTCTTCAATTTATGTTGTACATGAATTAGAATGATAAGCATGATTAATTAATATTTTGGAAATGTTAGATTAATTAATTAGTTATGTTAATTACTCTTAAAATGGATTAATGTAATATTTGGAATATTGTATTAATGTAAATTAGTCCCTAAAATACTAAATGGGCGAATTTGGTGATATTTGGATTAATGGGCTTAGTTGGGCCAATTTTGGTTGTAGACAATTGAGTTGGATCCAATTGGGCCTAAACTATTTCCATAAAAGTCCAAAATATGACTTTTGGGCCTTTAATAATCTAATTGGGCCTAATGGGCCAAAATTAATTTATGGCATATGGTGATTCCTAAATGGGCCAAGGCATTATGGGCTTGATCCATAATGGCCAAAAGTCCATGCCTAAAGAATTAATTAAAGCCCATTGGACCTAATAGAATTGGCATTGGATGTTAAATGGGCTTTGGATTGGATTTGGAATCCAAGTCTAAAAGGGCATTATTATAATAGAATAAATGTACTTGTTTAATTTGGAATTGAACTTGAATTAGTATTGAATACAATTTAAATTGGATTTAATATTATAGTTCGATATAATTCAAGAATACTTACTTTGAGTATTTATTCTTAAACGAGTTGGACTCGCGCAAATCAAATCATTGTATGAACATTGGATGGTCATTAATTGAAGAATTAATTAATTGGATTACATTGATTGACAACATGCTATGTGTGAATGCTTGGATGTATTTGTTTGAATAATGTATATCAGATGGATTTTAGATGGGTGAGGGCAATTTTGGAAATTATTGTAAATATTGTATTTATTTGAAATTGGACCAGCATGTCCAGCCTATCACCTCTTATTCTCATTGTATTTCTTTTCTCACCAATTCCCCTCAATGTAAATGAGGTTTCTTATTGTGTTATGTAATTGGGTAAATAGAAGAATATAAAGTGCTAGCGGGAGAGAGGAAAAGAAAAGAGAGAGATTCTACAAACAAAATGTATATGGATATCCATCCATATATCATTATTATATTTATCGCGCCTTATTGTGCTTTTAGAATGCATGTTTAAGGGTGTATGATGAGACCTAATCAAAGATAATAAGTTGGTTGCCAATTTATGAAAACGCCCTCGTATTTAATATTAAGTGTTTCATTCCATTGGTGGTTCTCTTTCAAGATCTAAGATTGCTTTGATTTGTTGGCCAAAGTTAAGATCATTGTCTATCGCGGATGTGTTTGAACCATGCAAGCCTTGTTAATATCACATGTCTTAGACAGTTGTGACTTGTTGGCCAAAGTCAAGGTCACTCTTGTTTATCGACGTGGATTACGAAGTTTTCCCACTGTCAATGGGTCGCGCTTAACTGGAATCATTAAGCTTGTTGAGCCAAAGCAAGGCTTAGTTGATTCAGATGAAACATGTTAGGAAATATATTAGATATATATTTCAGACTTGGATGTCCACCTACCAGATCTAGGAATTTGATGGGATGATTGATCTTAGAGATCTACCTAGTTAAATTTTATATAGCTTGTTGGCCAAAGTCAAGGTTGTGTATTATTTAATGGGATCCTAGCCTACTAGGAAACTAGGTTTCCCGAGTAATCAGCGGAAGGTTAGAGGCTCACCGAAAATTAGTGTGAGGCTAATATTAAATTTGCAATTTCATTTAATACTCGCTAATATACGCACTCTATTATTATTATTTCTCGTTATTATATATATTAGTTGGACTAATATTATTCATTTATTATTTTCTTTGAACAGTTAGACTGTACTCAACAATACTCAATTTATAGTTGGTTATATAGTTGGACTATAGTAACCATTGCATTTGAATATACCCGAAACATTTGATTGGATAGTTGGACTATGAAAATCAAAATGGCTGGAAAGATAAGCGTTATGGACATAATCATGGGTGAGAATGTCTTTAACGACGCAAATTTTCCAGACTGGGAAATGAACCTCATGATAGTCCTAGGAGCTGAGAAGTTACTCTATGTGATAGAGAGACCTCTCGGGCCTGAGCCAGGACTTGAGCGGCCAGTAGAGCATGAGCTTTGGAATACTCACCGTGATGATAACTTTACTGCTCAATATGTTATGCTTGCTGCAATGACTCCTCAGTTTTGTCGTCAGAACAAGGGATTGGATCCTTATGCAATGATGTTGAAGTTGAAGGATCTTCATAGATCTAATCTTAGATATCAGAAGTATGAGTTGCAGAAGAAGCTCTTTCACTCTCGTATGTCAGAGGGTATATCTGTCGAAAACTCAGTGTCATAGATGATTGCTGACATCGAACAGCTGGGTCAGCTGGGCATTACCTTCGAGGCCGAGACTTCCATAAATTTGATCTTACAGTCTCTGCCCGACTGCTGGGGCGGGTTCATCATGAACTATAATATGATGAGCCAAGAGAAAACTTTTGGAGAGTTAATGGCTATGCTGAAAGAGGCAGAGCTAGAGCTTCTGAAAGGTAAGAAGCGCGAGACGCTGTTGGGGTTGGTGCTCAAAGCGCAAATTTCCGTTTGTATTTCCTTGAAAATACTTATATAAAACATTTTATTATGAATAAAATGAGCAGTTTCTATGATATAATATATCTTCTTATATGGTAAAGACTTAATTGACCTTAGAATGATTAGTCATGATACTGTTGCAAAAGTGTCGCAACTGACATTGAGTTGTATCATGACGTTGTCATTCTTAGACAGTTCTTGGTCAAGGTTTACACTACTTGGTCAGTACAGTAAACCCGTTGAGACCGGTACATGTCGTATACTGGAATATATGATTCCATGGTTTCTCAATGAACCATGAGTCTTGGGGACTCTTATAGACGTGTAGGGTTTATAGTGAATAACACTGAATGATTCACCGAAGATTCTTAATGGATGGTACACCAACGTCAATAAGAATCTTCTCGGGTTGAGTAGCATTTGTGATTCTTCGACTTGAGATACAACTATGGGCACATGAGACATCTTCCACACTTTTATGGCAGTCACGTCTACGATCTATTTAGACCAGACCTCCGCATGTTTGTTGGGTGTGGATAGATCCTCAGGGTGTCATGTGTCTGTCGAGATAAGATTCGTCATTTCTGTGTACAGAGCATAGGTAGTCCATATATGATTAGCAATCAGATAAAAATCATGGGCCCGCGGTACACTTTAGAAGTGAGTTCTAAGTGTTCTTTTTTAGAGATTGCTAATAGAGACATTGATGAGATAATCCCTATAGAGATTTGACGTTTACATCTATATCTCTGGGATATCCGAAAACCTGTGACGAATGAATTATACATATGCCATGAACTCGACCTGTATGATTCATCGAGTTTATCCGTGGTCGTCATAATTTACGGGTGAGTAAATTATGGACACGAAATTGGATTTCGTGACGGATATGCCTGAATCTAGAAAGTCTCACTAATGAAATATACTTGTAGAGCACTATGGAAACATTTATAAATAATACTGATTATTTATAAGTCGTTTAAAGGTTAAATGCAAAATACATGTGAAGGGACCCAATAGTCATTTTCTATTTTTTTGTGTATTTGCATTTAATGATAGATTTTATCAAATACACATTAATTAATTATCAAATTGAGATATTTGACTAATATCATAAATATATATGTATTTGATATTTAATGTAAATATAATACATATATTTAATATATTTATATTTAAATAATTATTTAATTGTTAAATAATTAAATAATTAAAAATATAAATATCCTAAGTTGTGATATTTATTTAAATGACTTTAGTTGCCTTTGTTGACTTGTTATAAAGTTATTAAAGTTGTAATGATTAAAAATAACAAGTTGATAAAGCTTATTAAATGAAACAAAAAGTGAAAAAATATCTAGATATTTTCTTTGCTTCAAATTCGGCCAAGGGCCAATTTTTGGTGAAGTATATATTGTTTGTTTCATTTTTAGGGTTTTATATAAGTTCATTAGACACCAAATACAACACAAAAGTAGTTGAGAGAAAAGCTTGAAGCCTAAAAGAAAAAGCTTGGAAATATTTGCTATTTGTAAGTTTTTCTTTAAAGTCTTCAACATGAAATATGTTTCTAACATGCTTAGCTTCATTTTGTGATGATTTGATGTTATCTCTACTCTTATAGTTTGTGTTTAATTGGTTGTGAACTTTGAAGAAAGATGTATGCATGTAAGTAAACTTGAAATGGTTTCAAAGGCTTACTTTTGATTCTTTGGAAATCAAGTTGCCATTCTAGAGTTTTTGAGCCACTCCTTGGTGACCTAGAATTGTTCTAGAGTTATTTCAAAGTGGTGAGGCTTGTTTGGTGAAGTATTAAATGGATTAAAGTGTTGGATTTTAAAGATTTGGTAAAATTTGTCAATTTGATGAAATTGAAAAATTAGGGTTCATAACATATTCCAAAATTGGAGCTTTTCATATATGTGATGTGTTATGGAGTGTATATGATGCATGTAAATTTTTGGGTTGATTGGATTTGATTTTGGCATGTTTTGAACAAAAGGGACCAAATTGCAATTAATTGAAAATTTTGGGGTGCTCTCAGCATTAGGCTTAAATTTAGGGATTTGTGTGAAATATGATTTTGATGTATTAGATATGTTGAAAAATATTTTAGAAATGATTTAGAATCATCCAAAATTGTATTTGACAATTTTTGGACTAAAATGATCAATTTATAAAGTTATGGGGTAATTCGGTAATTACCAAGAAATTTGATCTCTTGTGTAAATTTTTAGAATTTGATAATTAAATAAATAAGTTTATTTAATTGATTCAAGAAAAAATTTTGAAATCGGAAAATTTTGATTTTCCACTATTCCGTTGCGTTACCGGATTTTCGCCATAAAACCCCTTTAGGCGCATCTTACTTCGACATCCAAGAAGGCCAAGGCTTGGCCGAAGACTTCTGGGGGTGTGAAGAATAAGAAGAAGAAGAAGAAGGGCAAGACTCAATTATCACAGTCTTCTGGGAAGACAAAGGACAAATCCCAAGACGTCTGCCTACACTGTGGCAAACGGGGTCACTGGAAGCGTGACTGTCGTAAGTTCATGGTGGACTTGAAGGAAGCGAAGGCGGGCAAGGCTCCAGCTTCAGGTATGTTTGTTACTGAAATAAACATATCTAATACAAGTTTTAAAAATTAGATTTTTGATACTGGATGTGGTACTCACATATGTACTGATGTGCATGATCTGCAGATTAGCAGGAGACTTGCTTCAGGGAAGATCGACATGCGAGTCGAAAATGGGAAGAGATTCGCTGTTTTGGACATTGGCACCTATGTTTTGAATCTGCCCTCAGGGCATGTACTTACATTAGGCGACTGTTATTTTGTACCTAGTTTGACTAGGAATATTATCTCTGTATCTAGTTTAACCCGATGCGGGTATACCTTTGTATTCATGAACACTGGGTGTTTTTTTTTTTATAAATATGATATTTTGATATGTACAGCAGATGTGAATAATGGTCTTTATATTTTGAATATAAACGAATCTCAAACATATAACAAGACAAACAAAAAGCTCAATTTGAGTAAAACGGATGAGACTTATTTGTGGCATTGTCGTCTGGGACGCATTAACAAAACTCGTATATCCACACTTTCAAAGAATGGATACTTGTACGGATTTGATCATAATTCATATGATGTCTGTGAATCTTATTTGTCAGGCAAAATGCCTAAAACACCTTTTAGTGGTAAATGTGTACATGCCACCGAGCTGTTAGCCATCGTTCATAGTGACGTATGCGGGCCCATGTCTAGCCAGACTAGAGGTGGATATGAATACTTCGTAGCCTTTACGGATGATGCATCGCGTTATGGTTATGTGTATCTTATGAAACACAAGTCGGAAACTTTTGAGAAATTCAAAGAGTTTCGACACGAAGTAGAAAAACAGGCTGGCAAAAGTATTAAAACATTGCGGTCGGACCGTGGTGGAGAATACTTAAGCAATGAGTTTCAAGATTACTTGAAAGAATATGGTATTCTTTCACAATGGACTCCTACGGAACACCTCAATTGAATGGTGTGTTCGAACAGAGAAATCGAACTTTGTTGGACATTGTAAGGTCAATGATGAGTCGCACAGAGCTACCGATTTCCTTCTAGGGATATGCATTAAACAGTGCAATACTTATTTTGAATAAGGTTCCATCAAAGTCTGTTGAACAGACTCCATATGAGATATAGACATGAAAGAAACTAGGTTTCTTATTCCTGAAGATTTGGGGATGCTGGGCATATGTTAAACGTTTGGATAATACCAAACTAGAACCCAAATCAGATAAGTGCCTATTTGTAGGTTATCCTAAGGAAACGATAAGATATTATTTCTACAACCCACAAGAGAATAAAATATTTATTGCTCTTCATGCGGTTTTTCTAGAAAAAGAATTCATGAATGCAGTGGTAAGTGGGAGGAAAGTAGAACTCGATGAAAATCAGAGTGATACTGTTCCTGACACTGACCCCCTCACGGAACACGAACAGTCCATCAGAGATGAGACTGTTCCACAATCTTCTGATACACAAGAACCGCGTAAGTCGGAGAGACTCAGAAAACAACCTGAGAGGTATGAGTTTCCGATCTCACCTCATGTAGACATTAATCTTATTAAGGAAGATGAACCAGCTACGTATGAGGAAGCGATACAAGGTATCGACTCCACTTTATGGCAAGAATCCATGAAGTCTAAAATGGATTCCATGTATACCAACCAAGTTTGGACAATGGTTGATGTACTAGAAGGCATTAAGCCTATTGGTTGTAAATGGATCTTCAAAAGAAAGACAGACATGGTAGGCAACATACAGACGTACAAATCTAGGTTTGTAGCTAAAGGATATCGTCAACGACATGGTGCGATTATGATGAAACCTTTTCACTCGTTGCCATGATTAAATCCATTCCGATAATGCTTGTTATTGCTGCATATTTCGATTATGAAATATGACAGATGGATGTCAAAACCGATTTCCTTAATGGAAACCTTTTGGAGGATGTTTATATGCAATAACCTGATGGTTTTGTCGAACCAAGACATGCAAACAAAGTTTGCAAGTTAAACCGATCCATTTATGGATTAAAGCAAGCATCGCGTTCTTGGAACCATCGTTTTGATGAGATTATAGAAGAATATGGTTTCATTCAAAATAAAGATGATTATTGTGTATATAAGAAGGTTAGTGTGATCGCAATGACATTCATTGTACTATACGTTGATGATGTATTGCTTCTTGGAAATGACATTCCCATGCTACAATCGGTGAAAGCTTGGCTTTCATTAAAATTCTCCATGAAAGACCTGAGAGAGGCAACCTTTATTATAGGAATAAGGATCTACCGGGATAGATCTAGAAAGCTGGTGGCACTCTCCCAAAGCTCGTACATTGACAAAGTGTTGAAGAGATTC
Source organism: Zanthoxylum bungeanum (assembly GCA_019454045.1). Taxonomy (NCBI): domain Eukaryota; kingdom Viridiplantae; phylum Streptophyta; class Magnoliopsida; order Sapindales; family Rutaceae; genus Zanthoxylum; species Zanthoxylum bungeanum. The sequence continues at coordinate 13,736 of SKCR01049693.1, forward strand.
AACATGGATCAGTCCAAGATGGGGCTGCTTCCGGTGTCACATGGCTTGTCTCTATCGAAGGATATGTGTCCTAAGACTCAAGATAGAGAGAGATGCAATGATTCAGATCCCGTATGCTTCAGCAGTTGGATCAATCATGTACGTCATTATATGTACGCGACCTGATGTCTCATATGCTTTGAGCATATGTAGTCGCTATCAGGCCGATCCAGGTGATGGTCACTGGATTTTTGTAAAGAACATCCTTAAGTATCTTAGACGAACTAAAGATGCTTTCTTAGTCTATGGGAAGGAGAAATTAAGGTGACTGGGTTCGCCGATGCAAGTTTTCAAACCGACAAAGACGACTTTAAGTCGCAATCAGGGTACATATTTTGTTTAAACAACGGAGCAGTGAGCTGGAAATCTTCCAAGCAAGAGATTGTTGCCGATTCAACAAAAGAAGCGGAATATATTGCTGCAGCTGAGGCAGTAAAAGAAGCAGTTTGGATCCGTAAATTCCTAATTGGATTAGGAGTAGTTCCATTAGCAGCTGTGCCAGTACCTTTGTATTGTGACAATAATGGGGCTATCGCACAGGCTAAGGAACCACGGTCTCATCAACGATCCAAGAATGTACTTCGATGATTTTATCTGATTCGTGAGATCATACATCGTGGCGATGTGAAGATCGAGAAGATCGCATTAGATGATAACATTACAGATCCGCTGACGAAGGCTATATCTCAGTAAAAGTTTGAGCGACATGTACATAGTTCAGGTGTTAGATACTTGAGTGATTGGCTATAGGCCAAGTGGGAGATTGTTGGATAATTATGACCCATAACATCACTATTTGTAAAGAACATTGTATTTTTGTACAAATTATCTATGTGACAAAAGGAAATTGCTATTTTTTATCATTATTGGAATTAGATTACTTGGATATATATTAATGATAAAAGTCCATATGGTTAAATCAGATTAATAAGATATGAGACAGTATTAATCCACGAACGGTTTAATCATTAAATATCCCTAGTCGAAGTATTATCGAGACTGGACATTAATAATACGGAATAGACTAGTATTACACTTGTTCGCGTTATGGAAGCTTAACGTCATAATTCTTATATTTAGGTATTGGATAATTATGCAAGTGTAATAAGAGGTTCTGTTAGCCGTTGGACCGGGAACAGTTCGCTCTGGATAGACCCACTCGGAATCCCATTGGTAGTATGACTATGTGTATGGGAATCCGAATCAGGGTAGGTGTATGTGATATTAACCTGAGACTTACGTCGCTATTACTTGCGACAATCAGTTTACTTTAGTATTGGTGTCTGGATCTTTAACATTTTTGCGTTCGCCTGTATTAGGTTTACTGAGAATCGTAGTGTATTGGATGTGATGTCATGACATGAGTATCACTTCAGTCATATGGAGATGATGGTCACACATGATATGGAACTAGTACTTTTAAAGCAACAGCTATCGGGATAATATGACTAGGTCATGACTTCCCGATTACAGAGATTAGTTACTCAGGATCCGATATATGCTTCGTACGGGGCAGACACAAAGCCAACCCTAGGCCTAGCATGTGACATCCGATACTGGATCGTATTACGTATTACATAATATTAGTATTACTACGCTTGATATAGATGATATTCCTCGGCAAATGTTTCTGGAGAATTGGGTAGGCACGGTGCTTTGCTAGAATCCAACCATGTCTTGTAAATCGAAGAGAACATGGTACGAGTACGCACGTGTTCGGATAGTCCGATAACCGTATTTACTGCCAACATATCCATGAATCTCTTGGGTCGCTTCCCAAAGATTCACCAATGACATTTGACTCAGATAGAATTAATCTGGGATTAATTATGAGAGAGAATTAATCTGGGATTAATTGCGGCAAAATTAATCTGGGATTAACTTCTTATAGAAGAGAGAACACGATTAATTTAGAATTAATCGATAAAATAAATTTAATAGTTAAATTAGATTTTTCTATTTAATTTATTTATTTGTGGCTAAAATAATATATCAGATATATTAATTGAAATCGGATTTCAATGCGAAATTAAAATTGGATTTTAATTCGGGCAAACGAATTAATTTAGAATTAATTCGAAGCGACTATCGTAATAATTTTACGAGGCATAATTATTTAATTAAATTGGATTTAATAATGGCGCGACGATAAATTCGTTTAATCGGAATTAAACGAACCCGATAAAATTACCCGTGACTTTGCGTGTGTCTTTTTGTGTTTTGGGAATACAAAATATCTTTGACTTTGGTGGGCCCAAGTCAAGTTGTGTGTTGAGAGGAAGCCAACTCAAATTTTGAATTTAAAAATGTGGTGGGACCATATCACTTACATCAAAGGTAAAATGTTGATGTAAGTAGTTGGCTTAATTAATGCTTTAAACATAACCACCAAGTCTAGAAAAACACTATCTTCTTCTCCACCTTGGCCGATTTCTTCTCTCCATGGTAGTGAAATTTTACTTCAAAATTTCAACATAGCTAGCACTTGGAGGAGTCTAATTAGGTGATAGGGAAACTTACCCAAGGAAAAAAACAACATAACAACAAGCTTGGAGCTTTATCCAAAGAGGAAATTTTGAAATTTCTCCATTTAACAATGTAAGTGATTCCGCCACTTTTCTTGTTATTTCACACAAATAATCATGTTTAGGATCTTGTGGCATGTCTTAGAGACTAACACATTCCGCGTGCCCAACCTAGGGCTCTGATATCAATTGTCATGAGCCCACTTTTTTCTTAACGGAAAAAGGGCTCGTGCGGCACTTACCAAGGGACACGTCCCGTGTAAGTCAGCCTACCTCCAGCCTCTACGCCAAAATTCTCTTTTATGGAGGCTACAGACCTATAATATATTGATTTACGAAAGCTCTCAAGCTATCTCAACACATACATATGCGGGCTCGCACAATACCGAGATCCGGCACTCGAATAACAATACCGGATATAAAATACGGTATTTCCCCACCAACATAATCTCGACAGTACACCATTGTCCACACGTCGTCTAAGGGCGAGATGGTTCACGGCTAAAGCCCCAAGACCACCGAAGCCCCCTTGGCCACCCCAAGGTTCACCTAAGCTTCCCCCTAAAGAGGTTTTAGAGACATTGCACATGTTTCACCAGTATACACACATGACGCTTGAATTGTCACACCCCATCTAAAATCTATATTAAGAGGATTTTCCAGGAACTCTTCCAATGATTTAATAAGCCATAATATAAGTGACTTTGGGTTAAAATCTCGTCCCTAAACGAGCTCGTCTTGATGGTTTCCCACAACACACCCATTGTTGCGGCAAAGAGCACGGTAAGGCCCAAAAGTGGGCACACTGCCAAAATCTCCCGGCAAATATCGAAATCTAACTCTAGGGCTGAAATTTCCCCAGTACAAGTGACCATAATATTCACTTATGAACTTGTTCCAACTCGATCCGACTCCCCGACACGTTAGCTCCTTCACAATGCCCCAAACTAGGCCAACGTCTAGCTACAAGCTAACATATCTCTAATTCTCCCGACAAACTTCCAAACGAGACCTCACAGGTGAAATATCCCCAGTACATAGGCCCATAAGAGATACTTATGATATGGAGTGAGCTCAATCTGGCACTCCGAAACATGAGGTCCTTCACAATGCACCAAAACTACGCTAGTGCCTAACGGCAAACTAGCGTCTCTCCAAATCTCCCGATAAACTTCAGAACGAGATCTCACGGGAGAAATATCTCCAGTACATATACCCATGAGAGTTACTTAGGACTTGGAGCTAGCTCAATCCAACATTCCTGAACATAAGCTCCTTCACAACTCCACAATACTACGCTAGCGGCTAGCGACAAGCGAGCATGTTTCTAATTCTCCAGGCAAACTTCCAAATAAGGCTTCACAAATGAAATATCTCCAGTACAAGGTCCCATGAGAGATAAATTTGACCATGAATGAGTTTGATACGGTGTCCCGAAACATTAGCTCTTGTTGAGGGGGATTTTGACGGCCAAGGTTTTTTGAGCAGTTCGACAATGGTAAAGAGGGAAGTTCCACTTGAAGAGAACAAAGAATCAGAAGATAGGTATCGTTTTTCAACCCGACGTGGAATCCGGGCACGGTCTCCCAGGTTTAGCCTACCAGAGGACACAATGTGATTCAGTTTTTCAAGACCGACAACGAATGAGCCATGACCGACCAGAATAGCCCGGTAGCTCGGTTCATTTCTACTCACTCCCATGATTGATAGCTCGAATATTGTGGATCAGGTTGGAAGTGGCGGGAGGAAATCAGCTCGATGTTTGACCGACCTCCTGATGACCGACGGGGAATTGGAACAACTAGATTTTCCCTCTAAAATTCTCACATTCGAAATTCAACAGGCTGTCATCATTAATGAAAAGGTCTGACAATGCACATTTACTGCGTGATGTGATAGGAATTCAGAAGGTAGATCTTACTTTCGGTGATGACAGTCTAGGGGAAGGAACCTGTCAAATCACCAGAAATCCGCAGACCTGCAGGGCTGGCGTCACAAGGATACGGAAACAGTGTCATGTATTGAGTAGTATATAAAGGAAGGTTGATCACATTTGTAAGGGTACAAAATTTTCCATTTGAGTACTACTTGTAAGAAACCACACAACCAGCTCGGTTTCTTTAGACCTTCACTAAAATAGGTCGGTCGAGCTCGGTTTAGTAATAAAAGAACCCCCTCACCCCGCTTTGTGACCGTGGATGTAGGCTGGACAAGTGTTAGTGTTCCTCGAACATGCCAAGGATCTCTAAGAGTGATTCATGTGTGAAAAATTACCAAAGAAAGTTGCAGAAAAGCTTACATTGGTGGATGAGATTTCAAAAAGTTTTTCCATGGATGTGTGGAAGCTCCAAGCTTTCTATGTGGTTTCCAACTCAATGATGAATTTCCCTATCACCTTAGTTGACTCCTTGATGTGCTAGCATAAAGAAATTTTGCAACAAAATTCATCATGAGAGGGAGAGAAGAGTGCTCGATATTTGGAGAAGAAAAAGAAGAAGTGTGTTTGTGAATAGTAACTTAGTCTTACTTCCAAAGTTGACTTGCTAATATATACAAAGGTTGAGTGTTGATTTGGTTTGAGTGTATTATAAGTAAAACCAAGCCTTACTCGCCAACAAATCAAATCCAATTCAAGCCTAACCAATTCCATCACATGTCCAACAAGTTGATGTAAATGTAGTGGGTCCCACCACTTTTAAATTCCAAATTTAAGTCGGCTAACTCAACACGCAACATCGCTCGGGCCCGGGTTCGTTTAATCCAATTAAATGAATTTTACGTCGCGACGTAATTAAATCCAATTTAATTAAATAATAATGCCTCGTAAAATTATTACGAAAGTCGCTCACGAATTAATTCCAAATTAATTAATTAGTTCGCTTGAATTAAAATCCAATTTTAATTCCATGTTGAAATCCGATTTCAATTAATATATCCGATATATTATTTTAGCCCAAATAAATAATTTAAATAGTAAAATCCAATTTCACTATTAAATTTACTTTGCCGATTAATTCCAAATTAATCGCGTTCTCTCTTTTCACGAATTAATCCCAGATCAATTCTTTCTTTGATAATTAATCCTAGATTAATTCTTGCCGTAATTAATCCCAGATTAATTTTATATCTCATAATTAATCCCAGATTAATTCTGTTCGAGTCAAATGTCATCGATGAATCTTCGAGAAGCGACCCAAGAGATCCCTGGATATGTTGGCAGTAAATACGGTCATCGAACTATCCGAATACATGCGTACCCGATACCACGTTCTTACCGATTTACAAGACATGGTTGGCTTCTAGCAAAGCACCGTGCCTACCCAATTCTCCAGAAATATTCTTTAAAGGAATATAAATCTTATCAGGCATAGTATACTAAATATTGCGTATTACGATCCAGTATCTGATGTCACATGCTAGGCCTAGGGCTGAATTGTGTCTGCCTCGTACGAAGCATATATGGGATCACTAGCAACTAGTCTCTATAATGGATAATCATGACCTAGTCATATTATCCCGATGGCTGTAGTACTAAGAGTACTAGTTCTGTATCCTACGTGATCATCATCTTCATATGACTGAAGTGATACTTCCATCTTGACATCACACCCAATACACTACGATTCTCTGTATACCCAGAAGAGGCGTACACAGAACCTGTTAAAGTCCCGGATGACCAAAACCAAAGCGTACTGATTGTCGCAAGTATTAGTGATGCAAGTCTCAGGTTAAGACCAAATACACCTACCCTAATTCGGATTCCCATAGACACATAGTCATACTACCAATGTGATTCTGAGGGGTCTATCCAGAGCGCAGCTGCTCCCGTACCATAGGCAAACAGAACCTCATATCACACTTGCATAAGTATCCAATACTTAAATATATGAGAACTATGTCGTTAAGCTTCCATAACGCGCACAAATGCAATACTAGCCTATTCCGCATTATCGATGTCCAGTCTCGATAATACTACGACTAGGGATATTAATGATTAAACCTTTCGTGATTAATACTGTCTCATATCTATTAATCTGGTACTAATCATATGGATTTTTATCATTTATATATCTAAGTAATCCAATTACAAAATGATAAAAGAGCAATTTCCTATGTCACATAGTTAATTTGTACAAAGAACACCTGTCTTTTACAAATAGTGATGCCATGGGTCATAATTGTCAACAATCTCCCACTTGGCCTATAGCCAATCACTCAAGTGTCTAACACCTGAACTATATACGGGTCATTCATGCTTATGCTGAGATATCGCTTTCGCTAGCGGATTTACAAGGTTATCATCTGATGCGATTTATTCGATCATCACATCGCCACGATGTATGATCTCACGAATCAGATAAAACTGTCAAAATACATACTTGGATCATTGATGAGACCGTAATTCTTTAGCCTGTGCTGCAGCCCAGCTCAGCTGCTAACAGAACTACTTCCTAATCTAATTAGGAATTTTATAGATCCAAAATGCTTCTTCTGCTGCCTCAACTGCAGCAATATAATCCGCTTTTGTTGAATCGACAACAATATCTTGCTTGGAAGATTTCCAGCTTACTGTTTCGTTGTTCAAACAAAATACGTACCTTGATTGCGACTTTCAGTCGCCATTATCGGTTAGGAAACTTGCGTCGGTGAACCTAGTCACTTCAATTTTTTTTCTTCTAATAAACTTAAGAAAGCATCTTAGTTCGTCTAAGATACTTAAGGATGTTCTTAACATCAATCCAATGACCATCACTTGGATCGGCCTGATAGTGACTCCACATGCTCAAAGCATATGAGACACCAGGTCGCGTACATGTCTTTCAATGTACGAGTTCTCGGAGAGCGCCAACAACTTTTAGATCTATCCTAGTAGATCCTTATTCCTAGAATAAAGGTTGCATCTCTCAAGTTTTTCTATGGAGAATTTTAAAGAAAGCCAAGCTTTCACCGATTGTTAACATGGGAATGTTATTTCCAAGAAATAATACATCATCAATGTATAGGACAATCATTGTCAGTGCGCTCCCATTAACCTTCTTATATACACAAAAATCATCTTCGTTTTGAATGAAACCATATACCATTATGATTTGTTCAAAATGTTGGTTCCAAGAACATAATGCTTACTCCAACCCATGAATGGATCGATTTAACTTGCAAACCTTGTTTTCATATTTTGGTATGACAAAACCGTCAGGCTATTGTATAAAACATCCTCTAAAAAGTTTCCGTTAAAGAAAGCGGTTTTGACTTCCAGCAGCCATATTTCATAAACGAAATATGTAGCATTAACAAGCATTATCCGAATGGATTTAATCATGGCAACGGGTAAAAGGTTTCATCGTAATCGACACTATGTTGATGACGATACCCTTTTGCTACAAGCCTAGCTTTGTACGTTTGTATGTTGTCATCCATGTTTGTCTTCACCATGAAGACTCATTTACCACCAATAGGCACAATGCCTTCTGGTGCATCAACCAGTATCCAAACTCAGTTGATATACATGGAATCCATCTCGGACTTCATGGCCTCTTTCCATAAAGCGGAGTTGATACCTTATATCACTTCCTCATACGTAGTCTGTTAATTATCCTCAATAAGACTAATGTCTACGTGAGGTGAGATCAGAAACCCATACCTCTGAGGTTGTTTTCTGACTCTATTCGACCTACGCGGTTCTTATGTATTAGAAGATTATGGAACAGTCTCATCCCTGATGAAATGTTTGTGTTCCGTTAGGGATCTGTGCCAGGAACAGTATTACTCCGATTTTCATCGAGTTCTACTTTCCTCCCACTTACCACTGCATTTAGGTATTCCTCTTAGGAAAACCGCATGAAGAGCAACAAATATCTTTGTTCTCTTGTGAGTTGTGGAATTAGTTTCCTTAGGATAACCAATTACAAATGGACACTTATCCAATTTGGGTTGTAGTTTGGTATCATCCAAACATATGCCCAGCATTTCCAAATCTTCAGGAATGAGAAACCTGGTTTCTTTCCTGTCCATATTTCATATGAGGTATGTCCAACAGACTTTGTAGAAACCTGATTCAAAATAAGTATAGCATTGTTCAATGCCTATCCCTGAAGGAAATTAGTAGCTCAGTGCGACTCATTATTGACCTTACCATGTCCAACAAAGTTCAGTTTCTCCGTTGGACACACCACTCAATTGAGGTGTTCCGGGAGGAGTCCACTGTGAAAGAATACCATACTCTTTCAAGTAATCGAGAAACTCATTATTCAAGTATTTTCCACCACGGTCCGACCATAATGTTTTAATACTTTTACCGGTCTGTTTTTCTACTTCGTGTCGAAACTCTTTGAATTTATCAAAAGTTTCTGATTTGTGTTTCATAAGAAACACATAACCATAACGAGATGAACCATTCATAAAGGTTACGAAGTAATCATAACCATTTCTAGCCTGGCTAGACATGGTCCCATATACGTCACCATGAACGAGGGCTAACAGCTCGGTGGCACATACACCCTTACCGCTAAAAGGCGTCTTAGGCACTTTGCCTAATAAACAAGATTCACAGACATCATTTGAATTAGGATCAAATCCGTCCAAGTATCCACTCTTCGAAAGTGTGGATATACGAGTCTTGTTAATGTGTCCCAGACAACAATGCCACAAATAAGTCTCATCTGATTTATTCAGTTTGAGCCTTTTGTTTGTCATATTTATGTTTGAGATTAATTTATATTCAAAATAAATACTGTTGTTCACATTTAATGTGTATATCTCAATATCATCTTTATAAACAAAACACCATGTTTTCTGGAACATAAAGGTTTACCCGCAACGGGCTAAACTAGATATAAAAATAATGTTTCTAGTCAAACTATGTACATTATAACAGTTTCCTAATTTAAGTACATGCACAAATGGTAGTTCCAAAACTTAGGTTCCCACAGCTAAAACAGCGACTCTCGTCCCGTTTCTGATTTGCAGGTAGATCTCATCTGAAGCCAGTCTCCTGCTAATCAGCAGATCTCGCACATCAGTACATATGTATGTACCACATCCAGTATCAAAATCCAATTTTTAAAACTAGTAGTGGACATGTTTATAACAAACATACCTGAAGTCGGAGCCTTGTTCGTCTTCATATCCTTCATGTCTTCCTTGTCCATACGACAGTCACACTTCCAGTGACCCCGTTTTCCACAGTTTAGGCAGACATGTTGGGATATGTCCTTTGTCTTCCCAGAAGACTGTGACGATTTTGCCTTTTCCTTTTTCTTCACACCTTTAGAAGCCTTCGGCCAAGCCTTGGTCTCTCTGGGATGTCGAAGTAAGATGCGCCTTGCGCTTCTTGCCCTTTTGGAAGCTCTGGCTCTGCCTCCTTGAGCATAGCTGTAGGACACAGAAACTGGGTGACACATGCTGTTCCGGGCTCGTGGCCCGGTTAGGAGTACGGAGTAGCCTGCGGGGGACTAAACCGGAGAATAATGGAGTCGCCACCCTGGTGTGAACCGAGAAAATGATTTAAGGCCGCACTCACCCCTCGCAAGGGAAGACCTCAAACCGTTGGGTTCGGAATGGTCCCTTACTTATGCCACTTGTAATAAAATGATTGTGTAATAATTTAATCGAGTCTAGCAACATATATTTCTAAGGGTATTCTATTTCTAAGTTCGCACACATAAATCAAAAGTTCATCTAAGTTCACATGTAACACATTTTCATATTTTCATACAACCTATTTGCATATAATCTATGTCTAATTTGCATACAACCTATTTGCATACAATCTCTGTCCAAATTTGCATACAATCTATGTCCAAATTTGCATACAACCTATTTGCATACAATCTATGTCCAATTTTCATAAAACCTATTTGCATACAATATATGTCCAAATTTGCATACAACATATTTGCATACAATCTATGTCCAAATTTGCATGCATAAAGATAAATTGAAATACGGCAAGCATACAATGTCATAAGCACATTACATTCATGGACACGGAAATGCAAACAAATGCCAGTTGCACAATCATACGTAATAAAGAGAAACAATTAGGTATATAATGCAAAGAAATAACCAAAGAGGCAATTGTACATCAAAATAAACGTGCCATGATGCGATTTGAAAGATAAATAATGGAAGTGAAAAAAAAGAGATGCGACATATGCCCACATCTATATAGTACTTCAAGTGTCTGATTGAACGTATCTCACATTCAATCGAATTCACTTTGTCCGGCGCGGCAAAACGTCGTGGCAAAGGTAGCCCGTAGGCTTTCTATCCCTCAAAGTGGTGGACCTTTAATACAACTTGATTTGCCCATGTGCGATGCAGCATGATGCATGATTATGCAAGAAGATGACATACAAAGAAAAGAAAATAACGAAATAAAAGGCGCGGTGAAGTATCGTGGTAAAGGTAGACCATAGGCTTTTTATCCCTCCAAATAGAGGACCTTTAATCCAACTTACTAAGCCATGCACATCACATCATAATGCATATAAAAGTAAAGACAACAATATTGGACTTCGTATCCCCGACTAGACACGTCTTACATTCAACCGAATATAAATTATCCGGCGCGGTAAAGCATCGTGGTAAAGGCTTTTAACCCCTCGACATGGAGGACCTTTAATCCAACTTACTAAGCCCATGCGCTAATAACATAATGCATATAAAAATAAAGACAACAATATCGGACTTCGTATACCCGATGAACACATCTTACATTCTACGAATATATACATCATCCGGCGAGGCAAAGTATCGTGGAAAGATTTTAACCCCTCGACATGGAGGACCTTAATCCAACTTACTAAGCTCATGAGCTAAAAACATAATGCATATAAAAATAAAGACAACAATATCGGACTTTGTATACCCAATTGAACACATCTTAATTCAACCGAATATACATCATCGGCGCGACAAAGCATCGTGGTAAAGGATTTTAACCCCTCGAAATGGAGGACCTTTAATCCAACTTACTAAGCCCATGCGCTTTATCTCATCATTACACAAACAAATAACATGCAGAAATTAAATAACGGATAATAAACAAACAAGACAAAATAAATAGAACTATGTGCCGTTTGCTCGAGTGGTACGTGGAGTTGTATCCCAAGTACATACCGCACTACCGTCCATTCAGATTCGGCTACGGAATTTACGTCTGGGTTTCCATCCTATATACCACAAGAGACGACACATTTTCCATTCATTCAAGGGCCACAACATGCATCAACAAACGAATCTCATGCAGAAAAAATAAATAAAACAATTGAAGGATGAATGAAAATAAATACGAAAAGTGCCCTCAGGTCTAACCTTTTATGTCGACTCTCGGAAGCACGTTACAAGGCCGTCAGAAGGGCTAATACTCCGCAACTTTTCTGGTTCACTAATCCAACTTTTTTTTCTTGCTGTTTTGCTGTTTGGGCTGTTGTTTTCACTCCGTTTCACTGCTGTTTTCGCTGTATTTTCTGGTCACTGTGTTTGGTAATTTAGGCTACTGTTTTTGCGATTTTTGAAGGGCTAAGAGGCTGCGGTTTTTGTCACTGTTTTAGGCAGTTTTTGATGCAGTTTTCAGTGAAGTTTTGGGGGTTTTCTGGACTGTTTTATGGGTCTAATGTGCGGAAACTCACTGGCAGTGGATGGGGCTGTTTGCGGTTGTTTTGGAGGACAATACAGTGGGCTTTTTAGGCATGATTTGAAGGGCAGTGCAATGGGCTGTTTGGTGTGATTTCCTGGCAGGTTTATGGCTGTTTTAGGGTATAATGGCGTGGCTGTTGAAGGCTAGTGAATGGAGGCTGGTGCGCTGATGATGGACTGGGTGTTTGGGGCGTGAATTAGGTGGCCTTGTAGGCGTGAGATGGGCAATGAGTTCAAGGGTTTAAGGTGCGGTAATGGGAAGTTTTCAGAGGTTGGTATGGACAGAAATGGGAGTCTTTTTGTGTGAATTATGTGTGTGAGCTAGGGGTTTAGATGTGTCGTGAAGGGTTGTTTTCATAGGCAAATGGATGAAGGCTTTCCTTGTTAGAGAAGGAATAAAAGATCATGTAATAAATGTGAGATATTTTTTAGTGTTATACAAGGAAAATAAATATTTAAGTGGGGATAAGATTTGGCTTGTTAGGAATATCACATATTTGATTTATCTTAATTAAGCATGAGATTTGTTTTATTTAGGTAGTTAATTTGTTATTTAGGTAGGGATATATTTTATATTCTATTTGATTTATTTTAATTTGGTATGTGATTTTTTAGATTTGTTTTAATTTCACCATGTGTTAAATATGTGTTTTATTATTTGGATATGCTTTATGGGCTTGGGTGTGTGTGTGATAGGCTTGGACATGTGTGGGCTTGGCTTGGGCGTGTGGCCTTTGGTTGGTGGGTTTGGTTGGCTTTGGTTGGTGGGTTTAGTGGTGTGTGGGCTTGCGAGGTTTTGGGCTAAAGGTTCTTTAAAACTGAGGTCCAACAAGCGAGCTTGAAGCTAAACAAGCGAACTAAATCCAACAAAAATCCCAATTTCTGACTTTTCCCTTCCGACGTCCATTTCCTACGATTTCTGCGACTTAAAAGGTAGTGTCTCCAAATGAGACTCATCATAGGGACTTATATGTAAAAATGCAGTGCCTACAATAGCCTTTAACTCTCCAAGAGTTTTCTCTTGGTTCATGATAAACCCGCCCCAGCATCCGGGCAGAGACTGTAAGATCAAATCTATAGAAGTCTCGGCCTCGTAGGCAATGCCCAGCTAACATAGCTGTTCGATGTCAGCAATCATCTGTGACACCTAGTGCTCGACAGATGTACCCTCTAACATACGCGAGCGAAAGAGATTCTTTTGCAATTCATAATTCTGAGATCTAAGATTAGATCTGTGAAGATCCTTCAATTTCAATATCATACTATAAAGATCCAATCCTTTGTTCTGACGATGAAATTAAGGTGTCATTGCAGCAAGCATAACAGATTGAGCACTAAAGTTATCATCACGATGAGTCTTCTAAACTCCGGGCTCATGCCCGAGAGGTTTCTCTATACAATAGAGTAATTTCTCAGCTCCCAGGATTATCCTGAGATTAATTTCCCAATCTGGAAAATTTTAAAGACATTTTCACCCATGATTATATCCCTTAACGCTAATGTTTCCAGCCATATCGATTGCAATAGTCCAACTATCTAATCAACAATTTCGGGTACACTCAAAATATAATGGTTACTATAGTTCAACTATATAACAACTACAAGTGGAGTAGTATTTTAAGTACAGTCCAACTGTTCATAGAAAGCAATATTAAATATTAGTCCAACTAATATATTTATAACAACGATAAATTAAAATAAAAGAGCGCGTATTGGCAAGGTTTTAAATGAAATTACAAATTTAATACTAGCCTCCCACTATTTTTCGGCGAGCCTCTAACCCTCTGTAGAGTACTCGGGAAACCTAGTTTCCTAGTGGGCTAGTATCCCGTTAAATAACACAGAACCTTGACTTTGGCCAACAAGTTGTATGAAACTTAACTAGGTAGATCTCTAAGATCAATTGGATCCCATCCAATTCCTAGATCCTGTAGGTGGACCTCCAAGTTCGAAACATATATCCAAGGTATGTAAATATATCCAATATATTTCCTAACTTATTTCCTCTGAATCAAGTAAGCCTTGGCTTTGGCTCAACAAGCTTAATGATTCCAGTTAAGTGGGACCCATTGACAGTGGGATAGCTTTGTAATCCACGTCGATGAACTAGAAGTGACTTTGACTTTGGCCAACAAGTCACAACCGCCCAAGACATGCAATATAGAACAAAGCTTTCGTGGTTCAAACACATCCGCGATGGACATTGATCTTGACTTTGGCCAACAAACCAATGCCAATCTTGGATCTTGAGAGAGAACCACTCAATGGAATAAAAAACGCTTAATATTATTGTGAGGGTTTTTCGCGTAAATTGGCAACCAATTTATTATCTTTGATTAGGACTCATCATACACCCTTAAGCATGCATTCTAAAAGCATAATAAGGCGCGAAATAAATTAATAATGATATGCGGATGGATAAATAACAAATTTGTTCAGAGAACAAATCTCTCAATTTCCTCTCTCCCGCTAGCGTTATTCATACTTCTACCCAATTACATAATACATTAAAAAAACCTCATTTACATTGAGGGTAATTGGTGAGAAGAGAAATACAAAGAGAGAGAGGTAATAGGCTGGACACGCAGGTCCAATTTAATAAATTCTAAATTTATCACAACAATTTCCAAAATTACCATCACCCTTCTAATATCTATCTGATATACATTATTCATACAATACATCCAAGTATTCACACAAAACATGTTATTCAATCAATCTAATCCAATTAATTAATCTTTGAATTAATGACCATCCAATGTTCAAACAACGACTCGTTTAAGAATAAATACTCAAAGTACGTATTCTTGAATTATATCGAACTACAATTTTAAATCCAATTTAATTTGTATTCAATACTAATTCGAATTTAATTCAAAATTAAATAGTTACACTTATTTTAGTGCCTTTTAGACTTGGATTCCAATTCCAATCTTCATGGGTCTCAAAGGCCCAATTAGTATCAATACTACTTTAATTAAAGTCCAATGAGCTTTTAATTAATTCTTAAGGCATGGGTTTTGGCCATTATGGATCAAACCCAAGATGCCAAGGCCCAATTTAGGAATCACCCTTTGCCATAAAATCAATTTTGGCCCATTAGGCCCAATTAAATTTTTAAAGGCCCAATGTCATATTTTGGACTTTATGGAAATGGTTTAATGCCCAATTGGATCCAACCCAATTGTCCAAAACCAAACTTGGCCTAACCAAGCCCATTAAGCCCAATTACAACAATTAAATTAATACATTATTCCAAATTACATATTAATTCAATTCAAGTGTAATTAACATAATCAATCAACTAATCTAATGTTTCCAAAACACTAATTAATCCAATTAATCATGCTCAACATTTCCAATTCATGTCCATTTAATTTTCTCTCTCATCTTATTAATCCCAGATTAATTAAAGTGTGAGTCATACATCATCGGTGAATCTTCGGAAGCGACCATGAGATCCCCGGATATGTTGGCAGTAAATACGGTCGTCGGACTATCCGAACACGTAAGTACCTAGTACTACGTTTATACCGATTTACAAGACAAGGTTAGCTTCTAGCAAAGCGCCATGCCTACCCAATTCTTCAGAAATATCCTTACAGGAATAAAGGATCTATATCAAGCGTAGTATACCGTAGTATTGTGTATGTCGATCCAGTATCGGATGTTCACGTGCTAGGCCTGGGGCTGGAATTGTGTCTGCCCCGTACGAATCACATATCAAATGTCTGGTAACTAGTCTCTATAATCGGATATACATGACCTAGTCATAATATCCCGATAGCTCGAGCATTTAAGAGAACGAGTTCCGTATCGTATGTGACCATCATCTCCATATGACTGGAGTGATACTTTCGTCTTAACATCACACCCAATACACTACGATTCTCAATATACCCAGTATTTGTTGGACAATTATTACCCATAACGTCACTATTTGTACAGATCATTGTGTTGTTGTACAAATTAACTATGTGACAAAGGAGATTGCACTCTTATCATTTGTGATTAGATCACCTAGATGTATAAATGATGAGAGGTCCATATGATTTGTTCCTAAACTGAGAATGATATGAGACAGTATCAGTCCACGAAGGATAAATCATTAAATATCCCAAGTTAGAGTATTAACGAGATTGGACATCAATAAATACGTAAAAGACTAGTATTACACTTGTGCGCGTTGTGAGGGCACAAGAACATAGTTCTCATATATTTGGGTATAAGATACTCATGCAAGTGTAATAAGAGGTTGTGTTTTACCGATGGTACGGGAAACAGCTTCACTCTGGATTAGACCCCCTAGGAATTCCATTGGTAGTATGACTATGTGTCGATGGAAGTCCGAAATCAGGGTAGGTGTATTTGGTCTTAACCTGAGACTTGCACCGCTAATACATACGACAATCAATATGCTTTGGTTGAGCTCGTCCATGGCTTTAACCGATTCTGTGTACGCCAATGCTGGGTATTTAGAGAATCGTAGTGTGTTGGGTGTGATGTCAAGACGGAAGTGTCACTCCAGTCATATGGAGATGATGGTCACGTAGGATACGATACTGGTTCTCTTAAATACTACAGTCATCGGGATAATATGACTAGGTCATAGTTATCCGATATAGAGACTAGTTACCAGACATCCGACATGTGCTTCGTACGGGGTAGACACAATTCCAGCCCCAGGCCTAGCACGTGATAATCCGATACTGGATCGATATACGCAATACCACGTATACTACGCCTGATATAGATCGCTTATTCATGTAAGCATGTTTCTGGAGAATTGGGTAGGCATGGCGCTTTGCTAGAAGCCAACCTTGTCTTGTGAATCGGTGTGAATGTGGTACGAGGTACTTACGTGTTCGGATAGTCCGACGACCCGATTTACTGCCAACATATCCGGAGATCTCATGGGTCGCTCCCCGAAGATTCACCGATGACGTATGACTCGCACTTTAATTAATCTGGGATTAATTTAATGAGAGAGAAAATTAATCTGGGATTAATTGCGGAGATATTTTATCTGGGATAAAATATCAATTAAAGAGAGAGAACGATTAATTTGGAATTAATCGATAAAATTAATATATTTGATATATTAAACGAAATTGGATTTCGACGCGGAATTAAAATTAGATTTTAATTCGGGTGAACGAATTAATTTAGAATTAATTCGTTAGCGACGTGAATAGTGATTTCGCTAGGCGTAATCATTTAATTACGACGCAACGGATAATTCGTTAATTTGGAATTAGCGAACCAGAGCCCGTGATTGTTTACGAGCGCATTTGCATTTCGAATTCGAGTGCGGCACACAAGTCAAATCAAGCGTCAAATCATTAGTCACATCAAGCGTCAAATCACATGTCACTTTGAGTGATGTGACATTTGAGATATTGATGTGAGTTGATGTGAGATGATTGACAAGCATTTAATGCTTTGCTTTTTTGAAATTAAAAAGTGTAAATGGTTTATTTATTTTGGCAATAATAAAACCTAATACAACTTTTATTTTTCTCTCTCTCCTGTACACGGTACACGCAATTTTGGGAGCAAAAAATGGAGCCAAAAATTTCTCTTCATCTCTCTCTCGGTCTTGGACCGATTTCTTCCTTTGTTTTTCTGGTTTTGGCCGAATAAAATGGAGAAGCAAATGTTCTTGTTGCAAGATCTTAGTGCTAGCACACATATTGGGTTATCCTAAGGTGATAGGGAAGTATCTTCATGAGCATGGAATCCACAAAAGCTTGGAGCTTCAAGGTACATCCATGGCCGAATCTTGGAGGAGGAAGACAAGCCATCACCGTACAGTCCACCCACTACTAAGCCCACTGCCGAGCTCCCAAGGGCAGTTCGTTTTGATCTTCGTTGCATCTCTACCGATCAATGTGAGTTATTCCGCACCTCCTTTGATGTGTATTCATATTGTTTCATGCTTATTATATGATCTTGGGACTTGATTTAAACTCAACAATGGTATCTTGAGCTATTGATTGCATGAAATTGATTTTAGGGTTAAATTGGGCAAAACTAATTTGGGCATGATTTTATGAAATTGGATTGATGAATATGCTTAATTGATGTTTAATTGATGATTGATGAGATCAATTTGAAGAAATTTGGTTTGGAACAAATTCCCCAATTTGGCTTATGTTGGCCGAAAATTAGAACCCTAAAATTGTCTTGGATTTTGATTTTTTTTTATCATTGGATGTGTTAGAAATCATTAGGGGATATTGATTTTATGTTTGATTGGGTTCAATTGGATTGAATTTGATTTGGGCATATTTTTCCCCTTTGGCTGAGACTTTAGCATGTGTTAATTGGGTTTGATTTTGATCAAATTATGTTGGACATGATTCATTGATGATAAGCATGATTAATTGGACAAATTTGGTGTTTTGGAAATATTGATTTGGGTAATTAAAAATGCTATACACTTTATTTAATTGAATTGAAAAATTGGATTTTGTAATTTAATTAAATTGGGCCTTAAATTGGATTTGGGCTTTTAAAGTTGTTATTGGGCTTGTTGGGCTTTGTTGTACAAAGTTGGGTTTAGGCAAAATTGGTTGGATCAAATTAGGCCCAAAACCGCTTCCAAAAGGCCCAAATGCGACAAATGAACCTTTAAAGTTTAATTGGGCCTAATGGGCCAAAATTGATTTTGGGCTTATGGGGTAACTCCCGGATTGGATTTTGGTTATTCGGTTTGACCCGAGTTGACCAAAAGTCCACGCCTTGAAGAAATTAATTAAAAGCCCATTGGACTTTAATTAAATTAATATTGGATATTAATTGGGCTTTGAGACCCGTAACGATTAAATTCGGAATTTAAGTCGTAAAGGTTTATTTTATAAAGTGTAATATTTAATTTGAAATTAAATAGTGAATTAGAATTAAATGCGTATTAAATTGGATTTAATTATGTAATTTAATTTAATTCAAGAAATCGTACTTTGAGTACGTGTTCGCAAAACGAGTTTGACTCGAACAAAATCAAATCGTGTTTGAACATTGGATGATCACTAATTATCAGATTAATTAATTTGATTAGATTGATTGATAACATGCTTGTGTGAATACATGGTTGTGATGCATGAATAATGTATATCGGATGGATATTAGTCGGGTGGGGTAATTTTGGAAATTGTAATAAATTTGATTTATTAATTGGACCCAAGCTACATTCATGTAGATGTCGAATGAGATGCATATCAAGATCCAAATCTTACACGTCTGGGATCCACAACAAGACCTTCATCAGGTTCAGTCGACTGGGAACATTCCACATTGGCTCATATAGAGTCAAGTTGAAGACCTGGCCTTCATCTGGTCCAGACGACATTGAAGACTCCTCTGGTCCTTAACCAGTAGTATGGAGATTGTCCTGGTCTTCATCTGGTTCAGTCGACTGGGAACATTCCCTATGGCTAATATAGAGTCAAGTTTAAGACATGGCCTTCATTTGGTCCAGACGACATTGAAGACTCCTCTGGTCCTTGACCAGTAGTAAGGAGATTGTCATGGCCTTCATCTGGTTCAGTCGACTGGGAACATTCCCATGGCTCATATAGAGTCAAGTTGAAGACCTGGCCTTCATTTGGTCCAGACGACATTGAAGACTCCTCTGGTCCTTGACCAGTAGTATGGAGATTGTCCTGGCCTTCATCTGGTTCAGTTAACTGGGAACATTCCCCATGGCTCAAATAGAGTCAAGTTGAAGACTTGACCTTCATCTGGTCCATACGACATTGAAGGCTCATATGGTCCTTGACCAGTAGTATGGAGATTGTCATGGCCTTCATTTGGTTCAGTCGACTAGGAACATTCCATATTGGCTCATGTGGAGTCAATTTCAATACCTGACCTTCATCTGGTCCAGACGACCCTGGTCTTTGGACCTGTTGTATGGGGATTACCCTGACCTTCATCTGGTTCTGTCGACTGGGAACATTCCCCATTGGCTCATGTGGAGTCAAGTTCAAGACCTGGCCTTCATCTGGTCTAGACGACATTATAAACCCACGGTCTTTAGACCCGTTGTATTGGGATTACCCTGACCTTTATCGGGTTCAGTCGACTGGGAACATTCCCCATTGGATCATGTGGAGTCAAGTTCAAGACATGGCCTTCATCTGGTCCAGACGACATTATAAACCTCTGGTCTTTGGACCCGTTGTATGGGGATTACCCTGACCTTCATCTGGTTCAGTCGACTAAGAACATTCCCCATTGGCTCATGTGGAGTCAAGTTCAAGACCTGGCCTTCATCTGGTCCAAACGACATTATAAACCCCTGGTCTTTGGACCCGTTGTATGGGGATTACCATGACCTTCATCTGGTTCAGTCGACTGGGAACATTCCCCATTGGCTCATGTGGAGTTAAGTTGAAGCTTTACATATCAAAATATGTCCCAAGTGATACAGGTGACAAATTACTCTCCAAGTCAAAGACTCTTTGACTTAAAGAGTATGGAACAAACTGTACGTGCCAAATTTGGGCCAAGGGCAAAATCGTCTTTCACTTCGAACCCAATACCAGGGGAGGCCCAAAGCGATAACCCAGCCCATTAAACGTTAAATCATTTACAAAAGCAAATCCAATAGCTCAAGGACAAACCCCCTTAATTATTCACCGATTGTTTCTCTCTTTTCCTAAACACAATATATATTATCACATGCAAATATTCTTCATCATTGAAAGATAAAATCCAGAGCACATTGTGGGCTCCTTTGCCAGAAATGTCAGCACGTTGTGGGCCCATTGCCAGCTTCTGTTACAGCTATAAAGTAAACTCTTTCAAATATATAAAAGAAGATATAACTCAACATACATTGGTGGCTTCACTTCTTTCTTACAAGGTTCTACTCTCTGACACAAGCTCTCAGAGCACTCTATCCCCCTTAAACTCTTATCACCGCCCTCACGGCCACCCAAAGAGATCAAGGTAACATCAAATCTTGCTTTCACATTTACATATTTACTGCTCATTTCATACTACTGACTTGAGCGTCGGAGTGCCCCCGGCACCCACCACACAGGTGGGTAGTCTACTCCCGCTCACTCTATCTTTGATTTGCAGGATCGCTAGTGCCCCCAACCTACAAATTCTCAATTGTGGACCTCGGTCGAAATCCAGTATCCACACACACCAGGCGTTTTAAATTTTCTTGCCATTCAAGTTTGTGGGTTTGGTTCTCTTGTCAATTTGATTACTTGCGAGTTGCGAAGTACATCCATCACCGGTGACTCTTCAAATGTTTGACTTCTTGTTCGTGAAATTTTTAAATACTAAAGTGTGCCTCAAATTAAAGTGGTTCTGGATTCAATGGCAAAACACAAAGTCTATTTTGCCCGCGTCAAAAATTAGTTCACAAGGCGGTTAGAACATAAGCTTTAAATTTACGTAAAACAATAGATTTTCTTCTAATAACCGTTAACCGCTTAAACAGCCATCATATCCACCAACGTCTAACCATCTTAAATGTTTCATTTCAACCACCAACCACTTCCAATAATAATAATAATATCCTCTTTGAATTTAAAAAAATATATTAACCGAGTGTTTAGATACTCATTAAGTATCTATTTTAGAAAATTTTGATAGGAAAAAAAAGGGGAAATAATTAATATTTAGATAATTTTTTCATTTTCCATAGTACCATAAAAGCGCTTTTAGCATGACCCAAAAAAAATCATGTACTAACAATGGTATTCACATAATATCACATAAAAAAAAAACACTACATTTTTTTTTTTAAATTGCTACAAATTCAACCACCAAATTAGTCCGTCCGTCCTAACTTCAACGGTCTCAAATTTTTACAACAAACAAACTCACATAACTGAAATCTTGAATCCTACCCCCACCCAACCATCCAATTCCATTTGGCTTTTCTGCCCCCTATGTTTGAATTGGTTCAGTATTTGCATCTTAAAAGCCCATAAATGAAAGAGAATTGTCCCAAATTCGTAAACCCCTTTGTACCATTTTACACGTCCGGACGAAATTCAAATTAACAAAATTTAGCTTTAAATAAAAAGCAAGTACGCATCAAAAGGCTAGCTATTGAGAAATAAGAGAACTTAATTAACATTTCACGATTTTTTTTATTTAAATATTTTTTTTCCTGCAAGTTTTAGTCCGTCTTAACCAACAAGGCCATTGATTGATAAGAGTCCCCCATTACGACATCCCCTGTACACTCTTCTCACCGAAATTATTCATCTAAACAAAAACACAGAGCCTGGTTTCGGATTCCTCGTCTCTCTTCAAGTTGAATCTGACGCTTCATCTCCCGTTAACTCACTAACCAATCCTTTGCATAGCAACATTCATAAAAACCCCATCACCGACTCCGCTTCCGCCTCGGCCGCCGTGAAAACACGCGCCACCTCTCTGCTGCTCCATGTACGTCCTCACCTCCTGCCTTATCATCTCCTGCATCACCACCATAAACTCTCTACTAAACCCCCCAAGTCCCTTCGACCCACTTTCACTGCTCACCGGAGCCGCCGCGGGAGCTTTTGCATCCATTGCCTGAGCTGGCTCGGTCACTTTGTTAGAAAATTCTCCTGGAAGGGACAGACTCAGTGAAGTTGCAGGGTCATTAGACGACGACGCCGTCGTTTCGGGCTCCGGCACCACGTTGACGTCAACATTTATACCACCAGATCTCGCCACGGGCTTGTATATATTACAATTAGATGACAAACCGGGCACGCTTGATTCGCTGACGTCGGATCCTGATGGACTGCCGGGGCTCATATAAAGTCCCGTGGTCACGGGCACACCCGATCCCGCACTCACTGATCTCTTCAATTTCAACTGCTGTGGCTGAATATTATCCCCAAAATCTCCATCGTATCCATCACGATTCAAAAAACTGCCGTTCTCTGTGATTATGGAAGAGCTGCACTTACGTTTTAACGTCGAGTTCCAGTGATTCTTAATCGCGTTGTCGGTTCTGCCGTTGAGCAGGCGAGCGATTGTGGCCCACTTGTTGCCGAACCTCGCGTGGGCGCGTATGATCATCTCGTCTTCTTCGGGGGTGAACGAGCGGTGCTCGACTTGCGGCGACAGCTGGTTGCACCACCGCAGCCGGCAAGATTTTCCCGATCTTCCGGGGATTGACTTGCTTATTAAAGACCAGTTCCTTGGCCCGTGCTTTTGAACCAGCTGTTGTAAGGCATCGTCTTCTTCGGGGCTCCAGGGACCTTTGATCCGATCCACTTCTTTTCTATTAAACGCCATTAATGATCAAATAGAAGGAATTTATTTGTATTATAGAGGTGGTTTTTGATCACGCAGAAGCAAGGCTTCATCGAAGCAAGAAGTGGAGCTGAGGGGCATTTAAAGGAGGGAGAATTATAACTGGGAGAGCCGGTGGTCGTTGTGATGAAGAATCGTTATAGGCACCGGTTATTGTAGGTAAACGGTTGTGTGCTTTGGGTTTTGGGATACAGCTGGCGAAGGACACGCGTCAACTTTTTGTTGCACTGATTTACATGAGTCGCCCTCTCTTAAAATCACATCTTTCCTTTCTTTTACTGTCCCGGAAGTTATAAAGACAAACAAAACTCTGAGGGCCATAATAATTTAATAATTTTTAAATTAAATAAAAAAAAAAAGAATATTTTAATATCTGAGGATAAAGATGATAGCGGTTGGGTAAGGTTTGATTTTTGAATCTGTTTGACTGAGGATGCCAACCTGTATAGCATATCGTGTAAGATTTTTATTTTTATTTTTATTTTTGAAAAATATAAGAAAAGGAACGGTTGCACGGAATTGCTGATCTGGCACAATACGACAAACAACGGTCGCCGAATCAGAGGGCGAATCATTACTGCTTCCTGCCAAGTCCAGCCTGTAAAACCTGCCACTCCCCTAACGGCTTCTCAATTGACACGTGTCGGTCATCAAGATCTTTCCTCCACCCGTAAACACTTGTCCTTTCCGTTTTACACTACCGTTCACCTGTACGGAACCGGTACACCGTATTCTTAGCGCACACGCTCTCAGACAGCAGGAACCTTCCCGCACCTGCCTAATCATAATTAGGGTTAGCTTTGGGATTTAATAAGGGGTCATGATATAGATAAATGATACAAATCTAATCACAAATATTGATGTGGTTAGATCTATGTAATTGAATCTGATTTTTTTCTATCTACACAAAACCAATTACTTAAATATATATGTGATTGAGTTTTGTATCATTTACCAGTATTTATAACATTTTCCTTTAATAAGAAATTGAAAAAAGTTGTGTAACAAATGCAAAAGATATGATAAACAGAACGGTATCTGCTTCTGTTACAGGTACATTGTACCTACTACCTAATACATGTTTGTTGCGTTATTTAAGAATTATGTATCATAATCTTTCGCTAAAATATACAATTTCTTAAAATAAAAATGTCATTTAAATACCTCAGAAAAATATCATACTTTTATATAAGAATAATTTATTTCTTTTTTAGAGTTCTTAGATACAATGGATAATGATTTCCTTAGTCTACGTGATTTTTACATTTTAGTTTTGAACCAAAAAAAAAATGTTTATAAATTTTTTTAAGTAATATCCTATTAGTCCTAATATGTTAACCTAAAAAATACACCATTTTTTACAATTGATTAGTCCTTTAAATTTTGTATTGTTTATAATCAAGACCAAAACGAATTTTTTATTTAAATTTATATATCAAAATCTAATTATTAACTCTAAACGGTTGTCTATGTGGAAAATGCCTTTACTTTGAGTGGTTTGCTCTCTCCCAGATTTCAGATTCGAATTATATTAGATGTATTTTCCTTCGGTCATGTCTTATGGCTTACCCTGATCTGTGTTGTAACACTTCTGAGGGCACGAGGCACAGGTCCCGATGACTTAACATGATATTGTAGGGGTTTTAAAGGGTAGTACGGGTAATGCAGCGGAACGCGGAAAATCAAAATTTTCCGATTTCAAAAATTTTTCTTAAACAATTAAAATAAACTTATTTATTTTAATTACTCAATACTTAAATTCTGAAATTTTTTACCCAAGAAATCATATTTCTTCTTAATTGCCGTAAATGCCAAAAACTTTTCATTTTAGTCCTAAGTTGTTCAAAAAAACTTAGGTGATTTCCAATCACAACCAAAATGATTTGTACATCAAATATACATGAAAACAGAATTCTGAAAACTTTTTCCAGATTTTTCATTAATTACATAATTGCCCCAAAACTTTGCATTTTGATCATTTTGGTCCTTAAATTGTCAAATACAATTTTGAATGATTCCAAATCATTACCAAAGTGATTTTAACATGTCATACACATCAAATTACAAATTACAACTCAAACCCACAATTTCTTACAAATTGCCGTGAGCCCTCCAAGTTTCCAACTTGTGCATTTTAGTTCAATCTTGTTCAAAACAAGTCAAGATGAAATCCAATCATCACCAAACTTGATATACATCATATATACATCATTACACAACACATATATGAAAAGCCCCAAATTTGGAAAGGGTATAAACCCTAATTTTGCAAAAACATCAATATGATCAAATTACACCAAATTAAACAAATCCAATGTTTCAATCAAGTATCTACCACACCAAACAAGTCTCACCACTTTGAAATAACTCTAGAACACTTCTAGGTCATCAATGAGTGGCCCAACAAATCTAGAATGGCAACTAGAACATCAAATGATCAAAAGTGTGCTAATAAACCATTTACAAGCTCACTTTGTTTCATTCAAGCTTCCAAACCACTTATTACAATATTAAGAGAGTAGAAAAACGTGTGAACAAACTAAATTGTAGATAAGAACCCTAGAAATACTTTTCTAGTTGAAGAAAAGTTGAAAAACTTACTTTATAATCAAATTTTCTTCAAGTCTTTCTCAAGTTCTTCACTTTTTCTCTCAACCTAATCTTTTGTAATATTTGGAGGCCTGGAAAAAGATTGAAGCAAATGAAAAATATAACACTTTATATATGTAGGGTTATGGCTGAAAATAACAAAGAAAAAAGGAAAAAGATATTTTCAATTTTTAACTTATAAAAATAAATATCTAAGTTATCAAAACCATTTTGATAACCATTTCCTTTAATGCATAAGTCAACAATATACACTTGTTAATCATTTCTCATCATTATCATTTGGTAAGATATTTATATTTTAATTACTTTAATCATTTAACAATTAAATAATTAATTAAATACAAACATCTCAAATATATGTATTATATTTACTTTAAATATCTCAAATACATATATTAATGATATATGTCAAATATCATAATTTGTCAATTAATTAATGTGCATTTAATAATATCAAATATTAAACACAAATACACACTAATTATGAAATGACGGTTCGGCCCCTAATGCATGTATCTTTTGTTTAACAGTTAAACAATTTATAAATAATCACAATTATTTATAATAGTCGCCCTAGTGCTCTACGAGTATATTTCATTAGTGAGACTCTCTAGATTCAGATATATCCGTCACGAAATCCAATCTCGTATCCATAATCTACCCACCCGTAAATTATGACGACCACATATAAACTAGCTAAATCATACAGGTCGAGGTTATTGCATACATATAATCGCTCCGTCACAGGTATCCGGATTATCCCAAAGATATAGATATAAACGTCAAATCTCTATAGGTATAATCTCGTCGACGTATCTATTAGCAATCTCTAAATAACACTCGAAAATTACTTCCGAAGTATACCACAACCATGGATTTAACAGATTGCTAATCACATATGGACTACATATGCTCTATACACAAAACTAACGGATCCTATCTTAACACACACAAGATATCCTGAGGATCGGTCCACGCCCAACGAACATACGGAGGTATGATCTAAATAGATCGGTGACATGACTGTCATATAAGTGTGGATGATGTCTCATACATCCACAGTGGTATCTCATGTCGAAAAACCACTATGCTACTCAACCCGAGAATATTCTTATTGACGTTGGTGTACCATCCATTAAGAATCTTTGATGAGTCGTTCAGTGTTTATCCACTATAAACACCTACACATCTATACGAGTCTCCCAAGACTCATGGTTCATTGGGATAAACCATCGGACCAAGTCACGATATACGATATGTACTGGTCTCAACGGATTTAACTAACCGACCCGTGTTAGTAAATATTGACCATGAACTTTATTTGATAATATATTTCTTGTAGTGACACTTCCCAATGTCAATTACAAACTACTTTATAACTGCGCACTACATTATATATTATCGAGTATTTGTCTAATATATACATATCACTAAATCATATTTAGTTTTAATTAATAGTAATTAGATCGAATACGTATATAAAAACAATAGGTGCAACCACTAAGAAAGTAATATTATGGAAAGAAAATAGATGTCGTATTATGAATCTGACATAAATACGGTCCAGATTGGCGCTCTGAGCACCAACCCCAATAATTTCTCCCACTTGTTCTAGTGCCAATCCACGGTATCATATGCACATCTCAATGTGTATCGTATGCTCATTACCCTCAAGAGCTCACCAAGAACTCAAGCGGTAGGCAACAAGAAGTAGGTCCGCTGTGACATATTGAGTTTGTCCAACAAACCCAATTGTTTCCTATGGTAGCATCATTTATATTTTGTAGAACCTAAGTTATACATTAATACGACTCAAATGCGACATCAATATTGTGCTACAGCTACTGAGTTGTCCAAGTATCTGTGGATCAAATCCAAAATACTATGTAGACAACCACAAGTACAATACTAATGTGAAAACTTCTAATTTATAACGTCACTATGCAACTTCATAAGTCAATACTTTATAAGTTGCATCTAATTCTACTCACAAAGTAGAATCATCTGTGATACTCTCACTGCATCTTTTCTGACTCTTTATGACGTAGACTGTCTAACGTCATAATCAGACTCAAAACTAATATGACCCAAACAATTGCAGATTGTATGCTCCATGAATTAGAAACTCGTTCTTAATATCTCAAAGATCACAAAGA
The DNA here is from genome assembly GCA_019454045.1 of Zanthoxylum bungeanum. Lineage (NCBI taxonomy): Eukaryota > Viridiplantae > Streptophyta > Magnoliopsida > Sapindales > Rutaceae > Zanthoxylum > Zanthoxylum bungeanum. The sequence continues at coordinate 41,985 of SKCR01049693.1, forward strand.
ACATGTTTCAAGATCCATCATATGGTCTATAGGGTATCAAAATAACTCGTAACAATTACGATTAAATCGATATCTTTAATTGTACATAATAAAGTATTCATTATGTCATCATCACATGATACATAAGATTGAATAGACATTCTAATCAATATATCTTTCGAAAAAGGAATCATCATTTACGAAAGATGAATACTATAAATAAGACACATACTAACTTTCAAACAGTTATACTAACTGTCATATAGATAGCCTTGTTGTGTCCTTTATTAGATCATATCTAATGCACGAATAATAGGAGTATTTCACAAGTCTCTTAGTTTTATATCTTATATAAAACTTTATATCGAATATAATAGAGACCACTCACATTGCTTTCACATAGTAAAGAAGACTTAAGTAAATATTTTACCTTACAAACATCTCATTATTACCTTATTAATGATAATGTCGTTAGGATATATAACACTAGAAAGAAATTTGTACGCTCCCACTAACCCTTCTATCACATATGTATTCTCTACACTTTGATAAAATCAGACAATCGGGCTGATATCAAAATTATAGAACATGGATTTCCGGAAGGCTCATCAGTGTCTACAATAAGCTCTATAAACTAGTATACCAAGTTGCAATCTCAGCAGAACATAAACTCTAGGTCCATTCCAGAATGTATTCTTCAAACAAAGAAATCACAACTGATCTCTTATCCGAATAAGCCATTAAAAAATGCCACTTTGTATTCTTTAGCTAAAATACACAATTTAATATTATCATTAACCAACATATATTAAATTGTTCAATCAGTGCGACTAGAAACAAGTTTCCTCAGAATCTACAATAGATTCCTGAGTATAACTTTTCTCACTGTCATACTGTAAAGGTCAAACCCTTAATTAGCTCACACTGCTTTTGTTGCGCAAACTATTAGCACATTTTATGAACTATTCATAACGAAAGCTTTATCAAGTTCAAAACTTGATCATAGTAAACTATGAACAATCTTAAATCTATGGTTCAATGGTAATTTCCGAAATCGATATCAAATATCACTCCCACTATAAGTTATGTGATAATTTTCTTCGATAAGAAAACAACAGAACCATTAAGTATCAAATACTCGTGAATGATTCTAACATCATATTGGACTTATACGGAAGATATCTAAGGGTCGTTTCATCTTATTAATTACGTAGTTCCATTTATAGTTTATCACTCTCATATTTGACTTCAATAAGTCAAGTCTTTTCTAGAATTGTCAACATCAAATGTTACACACCAAGTAATAAAATAATTTTTATTATTCGAGATCGTAGAAAATATATTCTATCAAATAGAATACAATATTCTATTAAATATAATAAATAATAAACTTTTACTTGTACCTCCGAGGGGCAATTTCTTCAATTAATCACCTTACTAATTACTTAGGTTGTCACTGCTAAAAGCCTATAGCTAAGTGCTTACGAGTCTAACCTAGATCAATTACTCAAAACATCAAATAAAAGTACAATAAAGAATTTATCGTTTCTAAAATTTCATCCTAAGGCAAACAATATCATCCTAGGATTATGCTTTACTATTAAAGACTAAAAACAAACAAAATAATTTTTTTATGACAGGTATTATCATGTGCATGCATACACCCCACACTTAAAGCTTGCATTGTCCTCAATGTAAGATAAAGATAAATAAAAAGGATTAAGAAACAACACTACCAGGCGCGGAGTTGATCAGGTTCTTGCTGGTAAGATTTTGGTTGTGTGAGTTGTGTAGGTTGTGCTAACACTTGCGTAAATACTCATGCAAATAATAAACATGTAATTAGCACACAATAAAAAAACTACAATAAATAAAATAAAATAAAATAAAATAAAATAAAATGAATAAAATAAATAAATGCAGATGCAAGAGTTGCCTCCCCGCTAGCGCTAAGTTTAACGTCTTCAGCCAGATGTAATCACTCAGGTTGTCATGGTGGCTTCCATATTGCGAACTGATGAAGGCATGAGAAAGAAATTTTGTCTAGCTGCGGCAGTGTATACATTGATCCACCAGGGTCTACTGATGGCTGAGATTTTCACATCCCAATAATTGGAAGATATTCAATTCTACACCTATTAAATTCTAAGGTAATCAATGATTATTTTCTCTATGTTAACAGCACACAAAAGTTATCATTACGAGCAATCTAACGTTGATAATATACCCCCAGGCAATACTGCAGCAGAAGACCAACACATAAAATAACTTCACCAATCACAACTAGTTTCACAAATCACACATAGAAGAAGCATGACTGGATCTATATGGGAGTTGACAAAACACAGTTTCTGGATTATAAAGCGAAAGATAATAAAGAACAACAACCATCAATTGTATTAAACATTAAAAAGTACTTTAAGAATCAACAACATAAACATAGAAATTCAAATACAAAAGTTCATCATTAGCTTTGCCCAGGAGATTAGCTCTCAATGGAAGAAAGAGATACAACCTTGATATATCGGAGAGACGTCATGTTTTCCTTGAAGTTCTTCGTTCTCCTCCTTTGATTTTGTGTTTGTGGCTCTTTGTTGTGTGTTTCTCTATATTTTTCTCCTCTTTTCTCTCCCCATATGGTTTGGAAGAAGTTGGGTTTATATAGAGAAGTCATGGAGGCCTGATTTGCTTAAAAAATTCACCAAAGTAAAACCCTGGAATACGCTTCCGTGTCGCGACGTGTGGCCTTTGCGCGTCGCGACGCATGGCCAGTTTTCTGGTTTCTTCGATTCTGCGATTCAGCTCTTCCTGTATGCTTCTGATGCGTCTGCAAGGTCCCAAAACATGTATAATTGATCCAATCTTCATGTTTCATTGCTTCCTAATAATAAAACATAAAATAAACTATAATTAAGATTAAATACATGATAATTAAGCCGAGTTAGCGATGTTCAAAATACATTTTCATGCACTGAGTGGACATATTCCGTGGATTAGTTGAGGTGCGCGTAAGCTGGCTCAGACACCCCAGTTGTCAAAAAAATCTAACTATTAATTTATGTCAATTTAATGGTAGATAAATGTTATTTTGATTTTGAATTTTTCTATTATTACATTGACTAAACTCACCTAATACGTAAACGGTAAATGGAAAAGAGATTAAAAATTCAATAATCTCACACACACACACACATAGATATATATATATATATGTTAAATAATTTTAAGCTTCATCATCACGCCATGTGGCGGTTTCATATTAAAGTTATAAAATTATATTAATAAATCTACTAAATAAAAAACATATTACAATAAAAACATATAATAATTATATTATAACAATAAACATATAATATTATCCTATTAAAATAAAAAATACTATTAAATTATATACAATTAACCTAATCTCTACAATTAATTTTTTATTATTAAATTATAAAATTAGAATATCTATACAATTAATTTTTTTATTAAATTAGAAACTTAAAATAATAAATTATTAACATAAAAGATCTATTACAATATGAAAACATAATCTACAGTTAAAGTAAGAAATCTATTAATTTAATTAATTATTATTATTTTAAATTATTATTGCTAAATTATAAAATTGAAATAAAGAAACCTATTATAATAAGAAAACATATAATAATTTCTCATTTAAAAAAACATATATGACACTTAATCTATACAATTAACCTCTGCAAATTAATTTTTTATTATTAATTATAAAATTAAAATATATTTACAATTAATTTTGTATTATATAAAATATATATTACAATATAAATTATAATTATAATTTTATAAGAACTATATTATAATAATAAAATATATTATATTATCCATTATAATTAAAAAAACACTATTAAATTGTTAAATTAAATTAATAAATATATTAAATAAGAACCCTATTATAAAAAGAAAATATATTATACTATCCGATTAATTTTTGAATAATATCACAGATAATCCGATATATATATATATATATATATATATATATATATATAAGTTAAACATTTTTAAGCTTTCTCATCACGTCACACGACACCTAATATCTACAATTAATATTTTCATTACCTATTATAATAAGAAGATATAGTATAATATTTTATTAAAATAAAAATTATATGTGACACATAATCTTTACACTTAATATTTTTATTATTAAATTATAAAATAAAAATAAAAAACCTATTAAAATAAAAAACCTATTACAATATAAAAATAATGTCTCCTATTAAAATAAGAAACATAAATAGTAACCGTCCACAATACCTAACTAATATTTTCGATTTCGAGACTATTGTTATTTGTTATTTATTTTGAATTATTTTTATAAATTTTTGTATTTCATTAATTTTTTAATATTTACTGTGTTTCATGATGCAGACTCTGACTATTAACTTATGCATAGTAAATTAAGAATATTATTTGAGAATTGAAAGATAAATGAATGAGGCATATATATATATAATTAAATCATATTCTTTATGATTTCAATAATGACCTTTTTTTTCTATTACAAATCAACTTTAATTAATTTTTGGGAAAAGAAAAGCAAAGTAAGCTCATTAGCTTTTAATCAAATATATGTGTCATCAACAGTTCTTCTGAGTGGTAAATATATCAATATTTCACACTCCTTTTACCTAATATTTTGTATAGTTTCTTGGGTTTTATGAATGTTTTGATGTGTTTTGTGTTATTTTGTAGATAAATAAAATAACAGGACTCTCTGGAGGCAATTCGGGGCCAAAACAATGAAAAACGAACAAAAACGGTAAAAATGTAAATTTCCTGCTAAAATGTGTTGTGCTAAAATGCACCATCTGCTATCATGCACCGCTAACGTGCGCCGAACACGTGTCACAATCAGAGAAGTTTGCTAACATGCGCACTTGCTAACATGCGTCTGCCACGTGTCAACATCACAGCAAATCTACTAACGTGCGCCGGACACATGTCACCATCACATGATGTTGACACTCATCATTGAAAACGTGTCATAGCTTGCGTCATACTGACGTCAGCGTCGCGATGCGAACACACTTACGAGTCGCGACGCCTAGCCAATAATACTACCGCCAGCCACGTGTCATCATCTCCGCGAAGCCTGAGCCACGTGTCATCAATCTAAGGCGCATCGCGACGCGTGAGGCCATGATTTACCTATAAATTGAGGCCGACTTCAGAATTCCAACTCATACTTTCTTCTAAGGAATTCCTTAAGAATACTAAGAAGATTGTATCTTGTTTGTTTATTTACAGCTTTCTATATTTAATTTTATTTACTTTACGCAATAGTACTTTCTTTTCCTTACTTTTCAGTCTTTATTTTATTTTTCAGCATGAGGAGGTAACTCCCCTCTACTGGGGTTAAAGGTTGAGCTTTTATTACTAATATTTAGATTAATCTCATTTAATTATAATATATAAACTATTTAAAACCTGACTTAATGGGATACCGCCTTAATAGTCGGTTGGACTTAATTAAATTGATTTTAACCTGACTAAATTGGATACCGCCTTTATGGTAGGTTGGAATTAATCATAAATTTGACTTAATCAGGATACCGTCTATATGGTCGGTTGGTAATATCACGCAAAGTTTATATATTATAATAAGAGAGATATCTAAATTAAAAGTAATAAAAGTGGATCCTCTAACCCCAGCATTTTCTTAATTATTTTATTTACATTTTTAATTTCCAGTATTTACTTTATGTCAATTACTTTATTTAAGCTTTTACTAGCCTTAGATATGTGTCGTAACTAAACCCGTTATCTGGGGTTGTGATGAATTCCAATATCACCGGTTTATAAGGGGTTATTTTATAGTTTGGGTAATATAAAGGTTTATTTTTAAGTCTTAAGCTTAATGCATCTTGTTAACTGGCCATTAATAAGATTGATGTGGTAAACTTAAAATAAACTTGACAAAAGAATTTTAGGTTTCAGCCTTAGACTTAATAGCTCACGATCTCTCTTAAGGATTAGATACCCCTTAATAGATTTTCTTCCAGGATAGACATATACCTGTCGGGCGGGGGTAGCCACAATTGAAACTTATTCTTAATAAATTCAGGTAACTTGGTTAACATAGACATATGATTAATTGGGTTATATTGGGTATTTGCATCTGACCATCGACATAGGCTTTTTACATAATTTCGTGTTCCAGGTTAATAAACCGATATATTGCACAAATATGTGAAAACCACTTCATCTTTAAAGATATTGGAAGGATTCACAACCCTAGATAGTTTAATAATATTGATTTTACCTTTAATTCACTTTCGCACTATTTTATTTACTTGTTTTAGTTTAAAGTCATCATTCAATCAAATAACAAATCTATTAGATACTTGTAAACATTTGGCTTCATAAATGAATAGCTTAGGTATTAAGTCATCGTGGGATCGATACATATTATACTACTTGAACGATACGTGTGATTGTGTTATACGTGTACGATCGTGCCAGTCAAGTTCTCAACACACTGATTTAAATGGTGACGACGGTATAAAAACATGCGGTTGGCGACAACCGTGACCAAAAAAATGAGGAGATAAGTCATAACCTTTTTCCATGCTGAATTATTTTCAGATTTATTTGTATATATATTATTGATGGTGATTTTTAGGCACAATGATCCATATTAAGGCAAGAATGGTATAAATGGGATTTTTGTTTCCAAGGTTTAGAGGGCCGAGCTCGGGAAGAAGGATCATCCGACCTAGCGATGAGGTCAGGGTCGGTTCACATATGTCACCCGACCCGAGGTGTAAAGATGTCAGGGCAGCTAAGGGATTTGATTCCTCGGGACCGACCTAGAAGAGCTAGACATGGGTGTTGCTGATGTGATCCGGATCGGGCAACTGGAATCTGGTATGAAAATTCATATTCACTAAAAGGTCTGATGTGACAGGAGCAGGTTGCTAGTTGATTCCCTGACACAAGATAACATGTGACAGTGGCCAAAAGTAGCATGATTTAATGAGATATAGGTGGCAGAGAGTAGCTGTGTCAGGCGATAGGGCCACTGTTTGCAGAGAATGTGGGGCAGAGAGCCTTAGTATTAATAGCGGATTCACGTGGCTGACATCACAGAGATGATGTAAGAGTGTAATTTGCCCTAGTATATAAAGGGCTTGAGAGTTCATTGTAAGGGGTTAGCAAATTTTATTCAGGCACTTACTTGTAAGAAAGAGAGCGAAATAGTTTGTGTAAGGTAGAACAAGTGAAGGTCGGTCAAAGCCGAGCACTTGAGACAGAGAGGTCGGTCCAACCCGACCACGTTATAAAACATTCTTTTTTCTTTATGCCCGTGGACGTAGGCTGGATCCAATCCGCCGAACCAGGTTAAATCATCTATTTTTGTGTGTTTTCTCCTCTTTTGCTAAGTTTGCATTTGGTCCCCCAAACCAAACAAATTCACAGCTGATGGAAGATTTTTTGAGGAGTAAGTTTACTGATTTGCCCCTGAAACGAAAATCAGTCGTCAATAGTTGGCGCCGTCTGTGGGGAATCAGTACAAAAAGTAGCAAACACACTAATATGATGGCAAGAGACGGGAACGACAGATCTTCAGAGGCTTCAACGACGGAGTGGATGGAGAAGATGAAAGAAACAATACGAAAGGACAGAGAGGAAGCACAGAAAAAGAGAGAATCAACTCAGATCTTTATGAAAGCCATGATGAAGAAATTGGAGGAGTTAGAAAGAAAAATGAAAAAAGAGTAGAGGCAGGCCCCAATCGTAGAAGAGAAGAGATGCTAAGGAAATACTTTTAATAGCTCCTCATTAGGATGGCGAATGAAATGTAAAAAATGTGAACAGAAGTCACCAATTATGACTGAACTGGCGAATGAAATGTAATATTAGGAGTTGGTGGATTCTACTCGCCACTCCTAAGGAATGAACAAGCTCCTCCTAAAGAAGTTATGGTTGTTGTTCGGCCTGCCAAATCTTCATATTCACGGCAGCAACAATCACCGTGGAACAGTTGGAGGTCCGGTACGCAAGAGGTACTTGATCGGTTTCAATAAGTGCCTCCAGCTTATTATGTATGTGTGGTGGGTTTCCAGGCTCGTTATTATATAGAGAGTGGAGCGCATAGGGTTGAGTCGTTGAATGAAATATAATGTCAGGAGTTTGAGGTAGGCGGGTTTCTTCCCACCTTTGGCCCTGACGTTGAAAAAGTTCCCATAGGGAAATTATGGTAGTTGTTCGACCTGCCAGTCTCTAGTTTCTCCAAAGATCTCGGTTCAGAACAACATGGTTAAGAATTGTTCAGAAGAAAAGCTCAGTTCAGAATGACATTGATAAGAATTGTTCAGATGAAGAGCTCGATTCATAATGACATTGTTAAAAATTGTTCAAAGATATTGAGGAAGATATTTTCAATAAGAGCCTCTCTTAGAATGATCCTCAAAGAGTTGTAAGAAGGAAAGTAAAATTCTTTGAATACGATTAAGATTTTCCTCTTTTAAATAAAAAAACTTGTTGCGTTTCTTATTTTTTATTCGATGGAAAAAACTGTGTTTAATATTTTTACCAAATATGCTTGGCCAGGATACACCAATAGGTTAAATCATGAGGGAAGAACGAGAACCTCCCATGGCACACCAATCCTTGGCGTCATTACCAAACCCTAGTGCATAGCGTCACAACCCAATACCTTACAACTTTGGGTAGTTTAAGCGGATGGGCTTCTGTGGCGTTTATATCTCAGGTATGCCAATAACGGGGGAGCGAAAATGCCATTGTAGTTCAGGCAATCCCATTTTGTATCCTCGAGTATGACGATAACAGGGAGGGAAAATGCCCCCGTAGTTCTGGCCATCCCATTGTGTATTCTCGGGTAAGTCGATAACGATGAGGGAAAATGCCCCTGTAGTTCTGGTTATCTCATTGTGTATCCTCGGGTATGCCGATAACGGGAAGGGAGAATGCCCCTGTAGTTCTGGCTATCCCATAGCTCGGATCGATGGGACTTTGAACTATAAGGTTCAAAATTATTATTTTAGGTGGCCTGGGGCAGCACGCCGCCTTGGGTGCCTACGTTTTTAGTTTTCGGGTCTATACAAGATATGTGTTAAGTCACTCTCGCGATTCTTATCTCTATTATGTTTGAACTTTATTTTCGGGTGGATGGCTTGGCATAAGACGCCATTACCAAGCTCCACGAGGACCGCCAGAGGTTGAAAATCATCCCTCTTTGGCTAAGGCTCTGGTTGAGATTACTGGCTCGGGGTCGGATTACGTCCCACCGGTACTATGTGATGTTTGTTGGCATGAGGTCGGAGTTTTTCCCCTATGGCCAAATGTTGAGTGGCACAATGAGGGAACATTCCCTTGTGGCCAAGTTTTATATTGGCTTGGGGTCGGGTTATGTCCCACCGAAGCCTATTTGATGTTTGTTGGCATGAGGTCGGAGTTTCTCCCCCATGGCCAAATGTTGAATGGAACAATGAGGGAACATTCCCATGTGGCCAAGTGTTTATTCTGGCTCGGGGTCGGGTTACGTCCCACCGAGGCCTATGTGATGTTTGTTGGCATGAGGTCGAAGTTTCTCCCCCATGGCCAAATATTGAGTGGCAAAATGAGGGAACGTTCCATTGTGACCAAATATTTATACTGGCTCGGGGTCGGGTTACGTCCCACCGAGGCCTATGTGATGTTTGTTGGCATGGGGTCGCAGTTTCTTCCCCATAGCAAAATATTGAATGGCACAAGGAGGGACATTCCCTTGTGGCCAAGTGTTTATTCTGGCTCGGGGTTAGGTTACGTCTCACCGAGGCCTATGTGATGTTTGTTGGCATGGGGTCGAAGTTTCTCCCCCATGGCCAAATGTTGAGTGGCACAATGAAGAAACATTCCATTGTGTCCAAGTGTTTATACTAGCTCGAGGTCGGGTTACATCCCACCGGGGCCTATATGATGTTTGTTGGCATGGGGTCAGAGTTTCTCCCCCATGGCCAAATGTTATGTGGCACAAGGAGGGAACATTCCCTTGTGACCAAGTGTTTATTCCGACTCGGGGTCGGGTTACGTCCCACTGAGGCCTGTGTGACGTTTGTAGGCATGGGGACAGAGTTTCTCCCTCATGGCCAAATGTTGAGTGACACAAGGAGGGAACGTTCTTTCGTGCCCAAGTGTATATTTTTTATCGGGATGGGTTGTGTCCCACCGAAGCCCTATTGTGCTTGTTGGCTTGATAAAGTGATGGAGACCGAGCATACGGGGGAAACGTAAAAATTTGACTAAGTATTGAAGAAAATGAGATAGCCCCCGGGGTCTAGTCCGACATGCAATAATTGGAGAAAGAAAGAGAAAAATGCAAGTACAAATAAATTTATGAATTCATAAACTGTTTGTTACGAAGGGACCCCTCGGAGGTCACCCCAACAAAATCATGATAGAGTAGAAATTAAAGAACTAAACGGAATGAGCCTCGGGCTTGGTGGCAACGATATGAGCCTCGGGTTTAAGGGCAACAACAGGTAACTCAGGTTCCGAAGCGAGTTGGTTGGGCTCAAAGACGGGCTGGTCAAGTCCACTGAGAGGTTTAGCAGGTTCGACAGCAGATAGGTCCGGCTCGAAGGTGAGCTCGGAGGCAGGGGCCGATATTTCAACGTCTAAAAAGTTGGAGGATGGGTCGGGTATATCTTCGGGCTGCACAAAATAGATAGGTGTAGGCACTGCATTTTTTTGCATATAAGTCTCTATGATGAGTCTCATTTAGAGGCAATACCTTTTATGTCACGGAAGTCGCGGGAAACGGACGTCGGAAGGGGAAATTCAGAATAAGCATGTCATCAGATTCATTTCACAAGTTCACTGTTTTTCGTTCGTGCTGCGTTCGTGACCACGTTCGAACGTCAAGCAGATTGCGGGCGTTCGTGTAGCGTTCGAATCGGCGTTCGAACGGCGTCGGTATTTCTGGTTTTGCTGCTAGCCTCACACCCAAGCCCAATTAGCCCACCAAAGCCCATAAAACACATCCAAATTAAATAAATGCATATTTAACACATGGTGAAATTAAAGCAAATTTAAAAATCACATACCAAATATAAAATAATCACTACTAAAATAACAAAACAACTTACCTAAACAAAATAAATCACACCCCAATTTAGCCAAATCTTGTCTCCAATCAATCTTTTATTTTCCTTGTATAACACTAAAATATCTCACCTTTATTGCATGATCTCTCATTCCTTCTCCAACAAGATTTAACCATAGCCTTTGCCTATAAAAAGAAGCCTCCACAACACATCCAAGGGGATAGTACATTCATACAAACCATAAAAATTCTGCAAGGCATTGACAACCTAGCTCATTCACACATAATACACTCAAGAAAGCAACAAAGAATTTTCTCTCATCCTCCTCCCTACATCCACCGAAACAGAAGCCCCATATAATCCCCCTACACTACCAAAAATCACAACCCCCATACAGCCCTAAACACCTTAAAACAGCTCCTAGATCACCTAGAACAGTAACTAAAAAACTGCATTTTTAATCCCTAAAACAGTAACCAAAACTACACCTTAAACCTTCAAAAAAAACATCCAAAACAGTAGCCTAAAGCACCAAAAATAAGGACCAAAATACAGCAGCAGAACAGCAGCAAAACAGCAGCGAAATGGAGGGAAAACAGCAGCCTAGACAGTGAAGCAGGAAAGGGAAATGTTGAACCAGTGAACCAGAGGAGTTGCGGAGCATCCACCCTTCCGGCGACCGTGTACGGTACTTCCGAAAGTCGACATAAAAGGTTAGACCTGAGGGCACTTTTTGTATTCATTTTTATTCATCTTTTAATTGTTTTAGTTAATTATTTCGTATGAGAGTCGTTTATGGATGCATGTTGTGGTTTTGAATAAAATAGAAAATGTGTCGCCTCTTGTGGTATATATGATGGAAACCCAGACATAAATTCCATAGCCGAATCCGAATGGACGGTAGTGCAGTCTGTGCTTGGGATACAACTCCATGTACCACTTGAGCAAACGGCGCATATTTTGTTTTATGTTGTTTTGATTCGTTTATTATCCGCTATTTAAATTTTACATGTTATTTGTTTGAGTAATGATGAGGTAAAGCGCAAGGGCTTAGTAAGTGCGATTAAAGGTCCTCTATTTCGAGGGGTTAAAATCCTTTACCACGATGCTTTGCCGCGCCAGATGATGTATATTCGGTTGAATGTGAGATGTGTTCAATCGGGTATACGAAGTCCAATATTGTTGTTCTTTATTTCTTATATGCATTGTGATATTAGCGCATGGGCTTAGTAAGTGCGATTAAAAGTCCTCTATTTCGAGGGGTTAAAATCATTTACCACGATGCTTTGCCGCGCCGGATGACGTATATTCGGTTGAATGTGAGATGTGTTCAATCGGGTATACGAAGTCCGATATTGTTGTTCTTTATTTCTTATATGCATTGTGATATTAGCGCATGGGCTTAGTAAGTGCGATTAAAGGTCCTCTATTTCGAGGGGTTAAAATCCTTTACCACGATGTTTTGCCACGCCGGACGAGGTACACATGATTGGATGGGAATGAGTTCAATCGAACACGTGAGGTCCTACATTGTAGATTTTTTTATCTATGTATGTGTTGCATGCATCAGGTCTGGTTCCGTTCGAACGCGTTCTCGAACGCTATACGAACGTGAACCTTCTGTTTACCGTTCGTACGCGTTTTCGGACGCTACTCGAACGTGCACGCATTTTCTTATTTTTATCATGTATCAGGTCTGGTTCTGTTCGAACGCGTTCTCGAATGCTATACGAACGTGAACCTTCTGTTTACCGTTCGAACGCGTTTTCGGACGCTACTCGAACGCGCACGCATTTTCTTAGTTTTATCATGTATCAAGTCTGGTCCCATTCGAACGTGTTCTCGAACGCTACACGAACGCGAACCTTATGTTTACCGTTCGAACACATTTTACAAACACTACACGAATGCGCAGGTATTTTCTTTGTTTTATCATGCATCAGGTCTGGTTCCGTTCGAATGCGTTCTCAAACGCTACACGAGCGCAAACATTAGGTTTACCGTTCTAACGCGTTTACGAACGCTACACGAACGTGCACACACTGAACTGAGTCATTTTTATCATACTTTATGCATAATTGCCCTATTAGTTATCCCTTTGTATTACGAACCTGATTGCTTCTCTTTATCACGCATGATTGTACAATTGTCATTTATCTGTATTCCCCACATGTATGAGTACAATGTGCCTATTAAGTTGTATGTTTGCCGTATGTTAATTTACATTTATGCATGCGAATTCAGACATAGATTATATGCAAATAGGTTGTATGCAAACATGAAAAAAATGTGTTATGTGCAAACTTAGATATGAGCTTTGTACTTATGCATGCGAACTTAGGAGTAAATTATCCTTGGAAATATGTTGCTTAGGCTTGGTTGAATTATTGCACAAATCATTTTATTACAAGTGGCATAAGTAATGGACCGTTCTGAA
>SKCR01049694.1:0-48907 GCA_019454045.1 Zanthoxylum bungeanum
TACCGTGGATTGGCATTAGAACAAGTGGGAGAAATTGTTAGGGTTGGTGCTTAGAGTGCCAATCCGGATCGTATTTATGTCCGAATCAGAAATACGATCAATTCTTTTTTCCATAATATTACTTATTTAATGGTAGCACCTATTGTCTTTTATATACATATTCGATCTAATTGCGATTAGATATCTAATTATGATTAGATTGAAACTAAATCTGATTTAGTGATACATGTATATTGGACAAAGACCCTAGGATTTACAATATAGTGCGCAATTACAACGAAGTTTGTAATTGACATTGAAAAACGTCACTATAAGTTGTATATCCTTAAATAAAGTTACTGGTCAAGATTTACTAACACGGGTCAGTTAGTAAAATCCGCTGAGACCAGTACATGTCTTATATCGTGACTTGGTCTGATGGTTTATCCCAATGAACCATGAGTCTCGGGAGACTCGTATAGGCATGTAGGTGTTTATTTGATAAATACTGAACGACTTACTGAATATTTCCTAATAGATGGTACACCAACGTCAATAGGAATCTTCTCGACTTGAGCGAGCATAATGGTCCTTCGACTTGAGATACCATAGTGGATATATGAGTTATCCTCCACACTTTGATGGCAGTCACGTCACCGATCTATTTAGATCAGACCTCTGCCTTTTTGTTGGGTGTGGACTGATGTTCATGATATCATGTGCGTATCAAGATAGAATCTGTCAGTTTTGTGTACAGGGCATATGCATCCTACATGTGTTTGCGATCTAGTAAATCCATGGTCGTGGTATAACTTCGGAAGCAAGACCCGAGTATTATTTAGAGATCGTAAATTTGATAGTCAACTATATTATACCATAAGGATTTGACGTTCTTATCTATATCCCAAGTATAATATGGATAGCCTATGACAGAAGGATTATACGTATGCAATGACATTGACTTGCATAGTTTATCGAGATTATCCGTGGTCGTCATAATTCATGAGTGGGTGAATTATGTACACGAAATTGGATTTCGTGATGGATAAACCTAAACCTAGAGATTCTCACAATATGAAGTGTACTAGTTGAGAACTTGGGCAACACATTATGAATAATACAAATTATTCATAATACTTCACCAGATTAAATGAGTTAATTCGAGTCATTTAAACGGTTAAACAAAAATACATGCATTAGGGGTTTTTTGGTCAATTGATAATTAATGTGTATTTATATTTGATACATATTAATTATTTATCAAATGAGATTTTGACACATGCCATTAATATATGTATTTTTTATTTAATGTAAATAAAAATACATATATAATAATAATTAAATTAATTAATTATTTAGATATTTAAATGTGAAGTATTTGAATAATTAAATGATATTCTTTTTCATAATTGTTATGAAAAATATTTAATTATTACCGGTAACAAGTGGCATATTTATTTAAGTTTGAAGTATTAGATTTTTTTTTTTCAAAATGACAAAAATGTCCATGACCACTAAATTTCGTCCATGTGCATATTTAAAGGGAAAAATTATTTTCTCTTTCATTAAGCTTGTCTTGGCCAAGCTTCCACCATTTTTAGAGAGCTTCCAAAATTGTTTTTGAGAAAAACTTGAGAAAAAGTGAATAAATTAAGAAGAAAGCTTAAGGAAATTTGAAGATTTTGAGGTAATCTTTAATATTCTTAAGCTTAGAAAGTTTGTTTCTTGTTATTGAGTATCTAGAATTATTCTAGGGTTTACTTTATTTCTTAGATTTTGGGACTTTGTGATTTGGAGGATGGAATAGAATGCTTGGTGCATGTGTGAATTAGTATTGAAAGATATTATTGTAATATTTGTCCAATTTGAACATCTGATGATATGTTTCCATTCTAGAGAGTTATGACCACTCTTTTAATGCCTAGAATTATTCTTGGGTGCTTCAATTGTGGTGGCTTGGATTGGTGTTGTGATTAATTTGATTAATGTTGAAAAGGTTGGATTAAAGAATCAAAAATTGATATTTTTTGCTTCTGGATCAGATATGTAAAAATGTTCATATGGTGATGAAAATTATGTCATATAAATGTATTGGATGTGTTTTGGGTGTTGGAACAATTTCCGGAAATTGTTTCGGAGTTTAAATAAGCGAAAATGGTGAAAAACGGCGTTACCGGGTGACTTTTGAGCCAACTGGGCGAAGGCTTCCCAAACAGTGAATTTTTCACTGTTGGTCCAGCCCATGAACTGCCCTAGTACTGTTGGGGCTGACCTGGGCAGCCTTCATATGCATTGGGTAGTCGGTTCGGTCAAAAACGCATTTTGAGCCATTTTACGGAAAAATATTTTCATAAAAGTTTCGCGACGTTTCTTAGCTATTTATGTCGTTATTTGATATCGAATAAATATGTTTAGGAAAAATATGAATAAATTATTCATATTGGATATTGAATAATTTATTCGGTAATTTAAAAGGTTTTAAAATTACGATTTCACCCGAACCGTGAGCTTCCGCTGCACCCGCGCCAAAACCCTACACATCTGTCCAAGAGCACGTCTTGAGGATGATGACCTATATCAACACTACTGAAACCCATGGAACTCGTATTGACGAGCGTAGCCAGGTGACCATGATTATAGAAACTCTTCCGAAGAGTTTCCTGCAGTTTAAAAGCAACCATGTTATGAACAAGTTGACTTTTACTTTGACCCAACTGCTTAATGAGCTCACCCTATACGAGTCTATGCTTGTGGATCCTCGTAAGCCCAGTGCTGAGGAAAATTTTGTCGAGTCTTCTAAATCTGCAAAGATGAAGAAGAATAGCACTGGGAAGGCTAAGACAGCCCATGAAGAAGAAGAAAAAGAAAGGCTCCAATGATGCCAAGCCCAAGTGAAAGTGTTTCCACTGCAACAAGAACAGGCATTGGAAAAGGAATTGTCCTAAATACCTTGCTGAGCTGAAGGAGAAAAAGGATACAGGTAAATATGATTTACTCGTTATCACCTGCATTGTTGATTCTAGAGCCACTAACCATGTTTATTCTTCTTTGCAAGTACTTGACTCATGGAGGGACCTTGCTGAAGGTGACTACACCATGAGGGTCGGGACATGGGATGGCGTTTCAGCAAGAGCAATGAGAGTTTCCATTTTAAATTTTACAAATAATAGTTATTTAAATTTGAACAATGTGTTATTCATTCCTGGTTTTCACAGGAATTTGATTTATGTTTCTAAACTTTTGGATGATGGTTATTCAGTTTCTTTTAATAGAAATTTGGTTATTATTGGTAGAAATGGATTAACCATATGCACATGAAACTCAAAAAATAACTTGTATATGTTAAGACTGTTAACACATAGGTCATTGTTCAACGCTGAAATATTTAAGGTTGACGAAACCTAAAACTAAACTGCAAAAGATTTCTTATGATGACACATATCTGTGGCATCTTAGACTTGGTCATATCAGCCTTGACCAGATAGAGAGATTGATAAAGAACGGAGCCTTAAACCAGTTAAAGCTCGGAACTTTACCAATTTACGAATCTTGTTTATAAGGAAAAAAAACCAAGAGACCTTTTACTGGAAAAGGTATAAGAGCAAGTCAACCACTTGAGCTTATACATTCGGATATTTGCGGACTGATGAATGCAAGAGCCCGAGGTGGTTATGAATACTTCGTCACATTCATTGACTATTATTCCAGTTATGGGTATGTTTACCTAATGCAGCACAAGTCAGACACTTCTGAAAAGTTCAAAGAGTATCGTGCTGAGGTTGAGAACCAATTATGTAAAACAATCAAGACTCTGCGATCAGATCGTGGAGGAGAATACCTTGACAGAGATTTCGAGGAATTTTTAGTTAGGCATGGGATAGTAACCCAGCTCACAACGCCTGGAACACCACAGAAAAATGGTGTTGCAGAAAGGAGAAATCAGACCCTACTAGATATGATGAGATCTATGTTTAGTTATAGCTCACTACCTAGTTCTTTATGGGGATATACGTTACAAACTGCAATGCATATCCTTAATGTAGTTCCATCTAAGTCTATTCCTAAGACTCACTTAGAGTTGTGGGGTGGTCATAAAACTAGTTTATGATATTTCCACATATGGGGGTGTCCAACAGATGTGCTGAAGAATTAGACTACAAAGTTGGAGCCACGTTCTCAGGTGTGCCTATTTGTAGGGTATCCTAAGGAGACTAGGGGTGGATTCTTCTATAGCCCTGAAGATAACAAAGTGTTTGTATCGACAAATGCTATGTTTCTAGAGGATGACTATATGAGAGAGTTCAAATCTTGAAGTAAAATGTTACTCGAGGAGTTACTTGCTGGTTCGACCATCACACCATCGTCAACGACAGTTGACAAATACATAGCATATTCGACATCTGAGTGTCAGATTCAAGTTTTTCAGAATGATCTACCACCTAGACGCAGTGGGAGGGTTGTACAACAGCCTGATCACTACCTAGGAGTTGAAGAGGCACGAGTAGTCATATCCAGCGATGGTATAGATGATCCATTAACCTATCGTAGTGCAATGGATGAATCTGACAAGAGGAATGGCTCAAAGCCATGAACCTAGAGATTTAGTCTATATACTCAAACTCAGTCTGGGAACTTGTAGTCCAACCTGATGGGGTGAAACCCATAGGTTGCAAGTGGATCTACAAGAGGAAGATGTGAGCAGATGGGAAGGTACAGACCTTTAAGGCTAGGTTAGTGGCCAATGGTTATACCAGAAAGAAAGAGTTGACTATGAGGAAACTTTCTCACCAGTAGCCATGCTCAAATCCATCCGCACTCTTCTATCCATTGCCGCATATTATGACTATGAAATTTGGAAAATGGATGTCAAGACTGCATTCTTGAATGGAAATCTTGATGAGAGTATCTATATGGTACAACCAGAGGGGTTCATAGCCCAAGGTCAAGAGCAAAAGTTTTGCAAGCTGTAAAGGTCTATTTATGGACTTAAGCAAACATCTCGATCTTGGATTATAAGATTTGATACCACGATCAAGTCTTATGATTTTGAGCAGAATGTTGATGAGCCTTGTGTATACAAGCGCGTCATTAACGGGAAGGTGATTTTTCTTGTTTTATATGTCGATGATATTTTACTCATTGGGAATGATGTAAAGATATTATTGGACATGAAAACCTGGCTAGCTAACCAATTCCAAATGAAAGATTTGGGAGAGGCTAGTTATGTTCTTGGGATTCATATACTTCGGGATCGCAAGAAACAACTGTTAGCTATGTCTCAGGCATCCTATATTGACAAGATCCTTGTCCGATTTGGGATGCAGAAATCTAGGAAAGACAATCTACCTTATCGGCATGGAATTCATTTGTCAAAGGAACAATCTCCTAAGACACCTCAAAATGTTGAGGAAATGAGACATATCACATATGCCTCTGCAGTTGGTAGTCACATGTATGCTATGTTATGCACGAGACCATACATCTGTTTTGTAGTGGGAGTAGTCAGTAGGTTTCAGTTGAACCCAGGATTGGATCACTGGGTGGCTGTGAAACACATTCTCAAGTATCTTAAGAGAATGATAGATTATTCTTGTATATTCCGGTGATGATATGAGCTTAAGGGGATATGCATACTCTGATTTTCAGACAGATGTCAATTCTAGGAAATCAACATCTGGATCAGTGTTTACCCTAGGTGGTGCGGCTATAGTATGGTGGAGTATAAAGCAATCTTGCATTGCTGACTCCACCATAGAGGCTGAATATGTAGCAGCTTGTGAAGTAGCTAAGGAAGCAGTTTGGCTCCGTAAATTCTTGGGAGATCTGGAAGTTGTTCCAAATATTGATAGACCACTCACACTTTATTGCGATAATAGTGGTGCAGTGGCGAATTCAAAAGAACCAAGAAGCCACAAGAGGGGAATCATATAGAGAGGAAATATCATCTCATCAGGGAGATAGTGCAGAGAGGAGACGTTACCGTCATAAAGATTGCATCCGCAGAAAACCTGGCTGATCTGTTTACAAAGACCTTGTCGGCTAAAGTGTTTGAAGGTAACCTAGATGGTCTAGGATTACGTGACATGTACTATTTGCTCTAGTGCAAGTGAGAGATTGTTGGGATGTATGCCCTAGAGCTGCATGTAATGTAAACAGTTTTATATGTTTTGAAATAAAATGATGCGCTATTCATTTATCAAAGAATTTGTTTAAATTTCACATATTATAAATTATCTTGAATACCCTAGATTACTTATGTGCCTTCAGACTTAGTGTATGAGTGTTATACATAAGATGATTTAAGTCTAAAGTTAGTAATCTTAAATAGTCCATTGAGAGCAAACAAAGTGGGTACTTTGTTTGTAGTATATCTATAGCTGCGGTCCATACTATATTTGTATGGCGACCTTGATCCGGGATCGTCCATGTAGAGACATGAGAATGAAGGCACCTTGTATCATATGATCATATAGGACTTGACCCAGATGGAAGTGACATTCTTATAATATCTGTTAAACAAAGAAAGTCATTTTAATCTACTAGATGTTCATATATGGATTGATCTTAATCCTGAGTGTAATACAAACTCCTGCATGGCAGTCTATGTCCTTTGATTTACAAAAGTGAGGTTGGTGTAGCAATCCCGACCAATAGCTACGTACTTTGAGGGCATAGCCTGTTGTGTAGCTGGGAACACTTTATATAGATATGGAGCTCACTCCTTCTTGGAGAAGTAGATAAGTATCTTCCTTAAGGGTTGATTCAGTGCTTGAACGGTTAGAGCGCTCAAGTATTTCTATTAAGAATAGAAAGATTAAAATTCATAATGGTTATGAATAAATCATTAATTAGAGAATCAATGGTACTTAAGGTATAAATAATTAGAGGGGTATAACAGATATTATTACGAGATACTCGTGAAGGGTCAATTCGTATGTAGTGACTATATCGATGGATACCGATTTGGTTCGGCTTAATATATCATCTGTGGCAAATAGAGTGCAACTTCAGATTTTTAGTGGAATACTCCGGAGTTAATAATTTGGAATATTTAATTAAGAGCTTAGTTAATATTTCGAGATTATTGGAGCTCGGAACCGTAGGTCCATTTGGTCCCCGTGCTAGCTCGATATACTATAGCGGATTTAGTATAACTAGATAGTCCAATTATATACTGACAAAGGTATAAATATTATTAATATGATTAATAATATTATTTTGTCAAACTTGAAACTTTATATTAAAAGTTAATATATGGTTTTATTTAATATTTGTTATTTAAACACATGTTATTTAATTATATTAGATATAATTAAATGAAATGTTAAGTTAGTAATTTCCAAATTTTGGGTTTTGGAAACCCTTAGATTTAATTTGGAAGTTACAAATTGTTAAATGGCATTTAACCTTTTTATTTTGTAACATCTTTTCCATTATGGAAAGTAAATATTAATGTTACAAAATTTTTGGTATTCTTACATGTGTGGTCGATTTTTACAAGGGTAAAAAGGGAAGGATTTTGTGATTTTTTGAAAATTACAAACCTAAGTATAAAAAGAAAAAATATTTTTTCTTTGGTAGAAAATTTCATTCTTGAACCCTAGCCACCTTTCATCTTCTTCTTCATCCTCTCAAAAGTTGAGAAAAATAAAACTAAAGAAAAAGAAGAAAAACAATACAAAACATAAGTGTGATTTATTCTCTAAATAGTTGAGGGATTAATATTCCGAGTCTTGCCCATACAAGTTTCTGTTGCTAATGAGATATAGTTCAGAAGACTTTGTGGTGTCGAAAAAATAATCATCTTCATCTTATTCTTGTATGTTCTCGGCAGTGAGGCTTTATTTTGCTCACTGCCACCCCTTTACTTGGTGAAACGAAACTCAGTTTGGTTTCGTTTTAATCCAATTTTTTTGGGGAACATTTTGTGGTGTTTTGGGGCTATGTTGGGGCTGTTTTCTAGTGAAAAAACAGAACTGAAACATAGCCACTGTCCGCGCATTTCAGGGCTGTTTCGACAGTGCACTGTGCACGTATTGGGTCCAAAACAGTCTAGTTTTTATCCGGCTATTCAGGGACTGTTCCGAGGCTGTTTCTACTCTGCCTATACTACTGTAATGGTTCATTCTAGAATAACCACTGTATCTGGTTCTTCAAAGTGAAGTAATTGATGGTTTTATGCCCAATGTCGTTGTGGAAGGCACAATAAAGGTTCTGATTTCAGGATTCCTTAGGGGTTTGAATTGGCTTGGGTTATCAGAATTTATAAGAATATTTATGTTCCGCCTATATTTTGGTGTGATTAGTGTTTAGGTATATTTCTTTGGGGGCGGTCAAAGTGTTTAGGTTGGGTTTTGGGTCTTCTGTTGGGCTTGTACTCTAATTTGGGTTTCTTTGATTATTCTGGGGCTTGCCTCTTTTTGGATTGCGGGGGGTGGCTGTTTTTAGAGGTTTGGGAGGTTCACTATTTTCCACGATAATCATAGCGGCTCTCCTGTCATACATCCGCTTAAAATTGTCATCCTCTTCAATCTTTATCCACTTTTGAGTCTTCAAGTTCACATCCTCCATACATTGAAACATTTAGGTTTGGAAATTAGGCTCGATCTGGGCTGGCTTCAGCCCAACTCTTAGGAAAAGGGCTGAGGCTATGGCCTGAAATAATGAGGCCCTTCAGTTAAAGGTGTTGAGGGTGGTTGTGGAACCCATAGGGTCAGATCAGTGTCTCATGCAACAGAAATGGGTCTAACCCATGGATATCAAACATGGGTATATTTTTAAATTATTTTATGGAATATTATATTTTTTATGAGTCCGTAGAAAAACATCGGGGAAGAATCAGAGTCCGGAAACTCCGGAATGAAGAAAATGAAGTTTTAATGCTCATGGACAGCACCTCTCAGCGTGTTGCGACGCGCGAGATTAGAAGTCGCAATGCCAATCTTTGAATGCTTTGAGTCACGGCGTGACGCCCGCAGCTCTGAGAGCTGAGTGTCGCGACGCTAGATATCTAAGTCGCGATGGTGCCCTGTGTAAAATATTGGTATAGAGTAAATTTTCCTTGAATCCAATTCAAAATACTTCTAATTTTCTCCAAACACTTCAATACACCTAAAATCTAATTTAAACATCAAAACAAACATCAACACATTTTATAAAAAAAACATACATGTATTCTAAATACATATATGTATTTTTGAATCAAAATATAAACCAAAATGGAATCCCACAATGAAATGACTCATAAATAATTCTAGGTCACTCAAAGTTGGTCAAGTGATTCTAGAATGGTAGCCATCGCTTCAAGATATCATATAGAGTTAAAAACTCTAATTTTATGTTTATGTCCAACATAAAAATTTTGACCTAAGTATAAGTATATTGTGTTTTATGCTTTCAAAGCATCCATACATAATTCATCAGCCTAATTTCAACATCAAGCTATGTTATTATGTATCCAATACATAATACACCACTATATGTTTCACTAATGATAATAACTCACTAATAAAAACATAACTTTAGAGAAGATTAACTTACCAAGCAAACTTGATTCCAAGATCCAATATTCTTCTCATTTTTGAAATATTGTAGAGAACTTGCAAAGCTATCAAGTTAGATTCCAAGATCTAACCTTCTTCTCCGTGTTGTTGTAGAGAATTTCCAAAGTTAGCAAGCTTGATTCTAAGATCAAATCTTCTTCTCCTTGTTGTTGTAGAGAGCTTCCAAAGCTTCTTTTATAAAAAATTTACTTAGGCTAATATTTCTTTCTTTTGGTTAATGCTTGTTTTTACCTTACACAAAAACTTGCTCAAGCTTGCCTTTTATAGTGAAGCTTATATAATTTTTAATTAATAAAAGTTCTAATCAACTTTTATATGAGATTAATTCAATTTGTTCAAACATGTATAATTAGGTGTGACTAATCACCTTTGTCTACCACTTTGATTTAATCCAATTAAATCAAGACATAGTTTAACCAAATGATTAGTTCATTGTCTATCACTTTTATTTAATCCAATTAAATCACGTATAATACACATATTATTAAATATTTTATAATTACCAAAATATTCTCCAATGGTATAGATATTTATGAAATTATAACAAAACCCTTGTGTGATTTTGGTTAATCCAATTAATCCAATTGGGTCAAAGTAAATAATTAATATTATCCAATAACACTTAATTATTTTATTTGATAATTATAATATCAAATATTATTTAATATCAAATATTATCGGGTACCAAAGTTCTTAATGAGTACACTTCATATTATGAGACTCTCTAGGTTCAGACACGTTCGTCATATAAACCTAGCTTATATGTATGCAATTCGGACATCTCCGAGTTCGCGAAGAACATGAACGACCTTTCTGAACTATACAAGTCGAAGTCATCATATATGTTTAAAAATCCCTCCATTGTAAGCTATCCGAGTTATGCTTAGGAAATATAGATTACCCCGTAAAGTTTCCGAAGCGCACATATCATATTGTCGACATGTCTATGATTCGTTACAACTAATCAAAACACTATTTCTGATGCATGCGATCCACCATAGCTGATCGCTTTTGGCCAATGTTTTAAGAATAGTAACTTACTCACATGGATACCTAAACCCCTTATGGTACCATATGGGTCGATGGATCGTATCTTCAAATGCACTTGATTAACGAGTACATCATTCCAAACTCAACGAACATCTAACCGTCAGACCATGAAAGGTATCTGAAATATATGACATCTAAGTATGAAGGGTCACTCACAAAATCTTTATTATCCTATAGTCAGATGATCACATATGCTATTCGACTCGAGAAGATTCTTATTGACGGTGGTGTATACTTCCAACTATTAGAAATCATCTGTGAGTCAATCAATATTCACTCCTACGAATAGCCACATATATATACGAGCTTCTATTGCTTATGGTACATCGGGTTAAATGATTGGAACTCTAATTCTAATATACGACATGTGTTAGTCTTCTAGGTGATATGAATTCGATTGTATTTCGAAACCAACGACTAGGAATACTTACTTTAAGAATAGTTTATAATAGTAATATTATCCCGATGTGGGACCACCCAGTTTCCAGTATTACTACATGACTATTCTAAGGTCGATGTCATTTTCAGTACATTTATATTTTAAACTAATTTGCATAATGACATTACCAATAACAATGTTGAAAATAAAATATAATTATTTTATTAATAACTAATAAAATATAATGTACAATATATTATTCGGATTGACACTCCAAAAAACTCCCACTTACTTAGTGCTAACTTAGGAGGTAAGGCCTTATTAAACGGGTCTGCTAAGTTGTCTTGTCTTTGAACCTTCAAGAGCACTATGTCTTGACGTTCAATATTATCTCTAACCACATGATATTTTCTTTCCACGTACTTAGACTTAGAATGCGCACTCGAATCCATATCCTGCGTAATAGCTTTGCTATTATCGCAGTAAAGTGGGATCAGATAAGCAATACTCGGCACAATGCCAAGTAATGTGTTAAAATTTCTGATCTAAACAGCTTCAATAGCAGCTTCTGAAGCCGTTATAAATTTCACCTCAGTGGTGGAATCAGCTGTTGAGCCTTATTTTGAACATCACCAACTAACTGCACCGCCATTAAGGGTAAATATGTATTCAGATGTAGAATTTATATCATCTGGATCTCCCTGAAAGTCAGAGTCTTTATAACCCTTAACTTTTAGCTCATCCTCCCCATATATTAGAAACCTATCCTTAATACCCTTAAGATATTTCAGGATATGTTTCACGGCTTCCCAATGATCATTACCCATATCAGATTGATATCGGCTAGTAACACTAAAGTCGAAACTGATATGAGGTATTGTACATAGTATATCAAACATAATGCATCCAATAGAAGAAGCATATGGCAAGTAGACATTCTAACTCTTTATTCCTCAGTTTGAGGTGCCATTTTCTTCGAAAGATGTATGTCGTAATAAAAAGGTATATTTACTGCCTTGTAGTTGGTAAACCCGTACTTTTCTAACATCTTATCTATGTACGTGGATTGTGAAAACCATATAAGCTTCCTTACTCTATCCCGATAAAGACTTATACCCAATATATAAGAAGCTTCACCCATGTCTTTCATGAAAAAGTTCTTACAAAAGTTGGCTTTTACACTTTGCATCAATCATATATCATTCCCAATGATAAGGATACCGTCTACATATAAAACAATGAATACTATCATGCTCCCACTAACTTTCTTATTAACACACGATTCTTCCTCATTCTTGATGAATCCATATAATCTAATTATCTAATCAAAACGACAATTCCAACTTCGAGATACCTGTTTAAGTCCGTAAATAGACTTCTTGAGCTTACATTGGATATGAAACCTTCTGATTATTTCATATAGATATCCTCATCGAGGAATCCATTTAGGGACATGATTTTCACATCTATCTGCCATATTTCATAATCATAATATGCAGCAATAGCTAAAAGAATCTTAATGGATTTTAGCATGGCTATTGGTGAAAGGTTTCCTCATAGTCAATCCCAGGACGTTAAGTGTAATCTTTCACTACCAGTCGGGCCTTAAAGGATTCCACCTTTCTATCACGCCCTCGCTTCATTTTATAAACCCATTTACAACCAATAGGTTTAACTCCTTCAAAAAGTCAACCTAGTCCCAGAATTGATTGTCATGCATAGAATCCATCTCGAACTTCACGGCTTACTGCCATGTTCCTAAATCAATATCCAATATCCCATGTTTATACATAGTTAGATTCGTTTCCTCCAAGAGGAGAACATCAAAGTTCACATTAGACATTAAAAATAGTCTCTCTGGAGCCTTTGAAATTCTATTCGACCTACATAGAACCTGTTGTTGGATAATTATGACCCATAGCATCACTATTTGTAAAGAACATTATGTTTTTGTACAAATTAACTATGTGACAAAAGGAAATTGCTATTTTATCATTATTGTAATTGGATTACTTAGATATATATTAATGATAAAAGTCCATATGGTTAAATCAGATTAATAAGATATGAGACAATATTAATCCACGAACGGTTTAACCATTAAATATCTCTAGTCGTAGTATTATCGAGACTGGACATTGATAATGCGGAATAGACTAGTATTACACTTGTGCACATTATGGAAGTTTAACGACATAGTTCTCATATATTTAGGTATTGGATACTTATGCAAGTGTAATAAGAGGTTCTGTTAGCCATTAGACCAAGAACAGTTCGCTCTGGATAGACCCACTCGGAATCCCATTGGTAGTATACTATGTGTCTATGGGAATCCGAATCAGGGTAGGTGTATGTTATCTTTAACCTGAGACATACATTGCTATTACTTGCGACAATCAGTTTACTTTAGTATTGGTTGTCTGGAGCTTTAACAGGTTTTGTGTACGCCTGTATTAGGTTTACTGAGAATCGTAGTGTATTGGATGTGATGTCAAGAAGGGAGTATCGCATCAGTCATATTGAGATAATGGTAACGCAGGATACGAAATTAATACTCTTAAATGCTGCAGCTATCGGGAAAGTATGACCAGGTCATGACTTTCCGATTATAGAGACTAGTTGCTCAGGAATCCGATATATGTTTCGTACGGGGCAGACACAGGGCCAGCCCTAGGCCTAGCATGTGACATATGATACTGGATCGTATTACACAATATTCGTATTACTACGTCTGATACATATTATATTCCTCGGCGGATATTTATGGAAAATTGGGTAGGAATGATGCTTTGCTAGAAGCCAACCATGTCTTGTAAATCGGTGAGAATATGCTACGGGGTACGCACGTGTTCGGATAGTCCGATGACCGTATTCACTGCCAACATATCCAGGAATCTCTTGGGTCGCTTCCCAAAGATTCACCAATGAGATTTGACTCAAATAGAATTAATATGGGATTAATTATGAGAGAGAAAATCAATCTGGGATTAATTATGATAAGAATTAATCTGGGATTGAATTTGTATAGAAGATAGAACACGATAAATTTAGAATTAATCGATAAAATAAATTCAATAGTTAAATTGGATTTTTCTATTTAATTTATTTATTTAGGCTAAAATAATATATCAGATATATTAATTGAAATCAGATTTCAATACGAAATTAAAATTGGATTGTAATTTGGGCGAACGAATTAATTTTGAATTAATTCGTAAGCGACTATCGTAATAATTTTGGGAGGCATAATTATTTAATTAAATTGGATTTAATTATGTCGCGATGACGAATTCGTTTAATTCGGAATTAAACGAACCCAGACCCAAGCTAAGTTGTGTGTTGGAGAAGCCAACTTAAATTTTGAATTTTCAAAGTGGTGGGACCACTTGACTTACATCAATTGTCAAACAAATGATGGAAGTAGTTGGCAAAATTGATTACTTCATTTAAACACACAACAACCAATTTTTGGAAACTATTCACTAATCTATTCTCTCTTCTCATTGCCGATTTTCTCTCAAACTTAAAGGTGAAATTTTTGCTTCAAAAATTTCAACAAGCTAGCACTTGGAGGGTCATTTGAGGTGATTGGGAAACTCTGTTGGAGTTTGCTAAGGTCCCAAGGATCAATAAACAAGCATGAAACATAAGTGAATACAACGAGGGAGTTGCAGAATACTCACATCGATCGGTTGAGCAACGCAAGAGGCAAAAAAAATTTATTTTCTGCTCGGCAGTGGACTGCTCGCAACTCACTGTTTTGGCATCCATTGATGCTCCTTGAACAAGCTCCAAGCTTCGTCAAACGATTCCCGGCTCATGGGTGGACTTCCCTATCACCTTCGCATGTCTCTCGGAGTGCTAGCTCTCTTGATTTTTGCCACAAAAACCAAGCACTTGTGCTTCCCTCATGCTCGGTTTTGCCCAGCAAAACAAACAAGAACTACCCAAAATGGGCGTGAGATGAGAGAAGGATTTTGGATCCAAAAAGAAAAGAGAGAGATGGAAATGTGTTAATGTTAATTGATTCTAAAATCAATTCAACATATACCAAATATTAAAATAATAATATATGTCTATCACGCTTTCAAAAAGCTTTCAACCACTTCCATCAAGTCACATCTTTCAATCAAGTTGTCAAGTCACATCACTCAAAGTGACAAGTGATTTGACGCTTGATGCGACTAATGATTTGACCCTTGATTTGACTTGCGTGCCGCACTCAAATTTGAAATTCGAATGAGCCACAAATAATCCCGGGCTCGGGTTCGCTAATTCCAAATTAACGAATTTTCCGTTGCGACGCAATTAAATGATTATGCCTAGCGAAATCACTATTCACGTCGCTAACGAATTAATTCTAAATTAACTCGTTCGCCCGAATTAAAATCTAATTTTAATTCCGCGTCGAAATCCAATTTCGTTTAATATCAAATATATTAATTTACCGATTAATTCCAAATTAATCGCTATCTCTCTTTAAATGATATTTTATCCCAGATAAAATATCTCCGCAATTAATCCCAGATTAATTTTCTCTCTCATCTAATTAATCCCAAATTAATTAAAAGTGCGAGTCATACGTCATCGGTGAATCTTCGGGAAATGACCCATGAGATCCCCGGATATGTTGGCAGTAAATTCGGTCGTCGGACTATCCGAACACGTGAGTACCTAGTACTACGTTTTAATGATTTACAAGACAAGGTTGGCTTCTAGCAAAGCGCCATGCCTACCCAATTCTCCAGAAATATCCTTACAGGAATAAATGATCAATATTAGGCGTAGTATACGTAGTATACGTAGTATTGCGTATTTCTGTCCAGTATCGGATGATCACATGCAAGGCCTGGGGCTGGTACAGTGTATGCCCCGTACGAAACATATATCGGATTACGAGCAACTAGTCTCTTTAATATCGGATAATCATGACCAAGTCATATTATCCCGACGGTTGCAACTTTTTTAGAGAACCAATTATGTATCCCTGCGCGATCATCAACTCCATATGACTGGAGTGACACTTCCGTCTTGACATCACACCCAACACACTACGATTCTCGATATACCCAGAAGAGGCGTACACAGAAACCGGTTAAAGCCCTGGACGACCAAAACCAAAGTATATTAATTGTCACAAGTATTAGCGGTGCAAGTCTCAGGTTAAGACCAAATACACCTACCCTGATTTCGGATTTCCATAGACACATAGTCATACTACCAATGGAATTCTGAGGGGGTCTATCTAGAGTGAAGCTGTTTCCCGTACCATCGGTAAAACACAACCTCCTATTACACTTGCATGAGTATCCTATACCAAAATATATGAGAACTATGCCGTTGTGCCCTCACAACGCGCACAAGTGTAATACTAGTCTTTTACGCATTCATCGATGTCCAATCTCGATAATGCTGATTTATCCTTCATGGATTGATACTGTCTCATATCATTCTCAATCCAGGAACAAATCATAAAGACCTCCTATCATTTATAAATCTAGGTGATCTAATCACAAATGATAAGAGTGCAATCTCCTTTGTCACATAGTTAATTTGTACAACAACACCATGATCTGTACAAATAATGACGCTATGGGTCATAATTGTCCAACAATCTCCCACTTGGCCTATAACCAGTCACTCGAGTGTCTGATACCCGAACTATGTACGGTTGGCTCAAATTGCTGAGAAAAGGCTTTCGTCAGCGGATTTGCATGATTATCGTCTGATGCGATTTATTCGATCATCACATCGCCATGATGTATGATCCGAACGAATCAGATGAATATCGAAGTATATATCTGGATCGTTGATGAAACCATTAATTCTTTAGCCTGTGCTGACGCATAGCTCAGCTGCTAACAGAACTATATCTAATCTAATTAGATTTATTATCGACCCATAAGGCTTCTATTCCCGCCTCAACTGCAGCAATAACCCGCATTTGTTGTTTATTCGGTAATAGTATCTTGTTTGGAAGATTTCCAGCTCACTGTTCCGTTATTCAAACTGTATAGTACCATTTGCGACTTATAGTCGTCTTTATCGGTTAGGAAACTTGCTACAGTGATCCCAGTCACTTCAAGTTCTCATTCTCCATAGACTAAGACAGCATCCTTAGTTCTCTAAGAAACTAACGGATGTTCTTAATATCAATCCAGTGACTATCACTCGGATTGGCCTGTTTGTCAATCCATATGCTCAAAGCGTATGAGACACCAGGTCACGTACATTTTTCAATGTACGATTTCTCGGAGAGTTTTCTCAAAAGCCAAGCTTTCACCGATTATTATTATGGGAATATCGTTTCCAAGAAATGACATATTATCATTATTTATAGGACAACCATTGTCAGTGCGCTCCCACTAACCCTCTTATATACACAAGAATCATTTCGTTTTGAATTAAATCATAAACCATCATGATTACATCAAAAATGATAATTCCAAGAACCTTTGCTTGCTTCAATCCAAACATGGATCGAACAACCTTTAAACATTGTTTGCTAGTTTTGGTACGACAAAACCGACAGGATGTTGTAAACATCCTCCAAAAGGTTTCCTTTTCAGGAAAGCGATTTTCCCGTAAAGCTGTCATATTTCATAAATGAAACACGCAGCTTTAGCAAGCATTATCCAAATGGATTTACCATGGCAACAGATAAAAGGTTGAATCGAAATCAACATAATGTTGATAACGATACCTTTCCGCTAAAATCCTAGCTTTATACGTTGGTATGTTGCCATCCATGTACGTCTTCCTTGAAGACTTATAAAGTACCAATAGGCATAATGCCTTGCGGTACATCAACTAGTATCCAAACTAAGTTGATTTACATGGAATCCATTTCGGATTCATGGCATTTTTCCATAATAGGTAGTCGATACCTTGTATCACTTCCTCATACGTAGTCAGTTGGTATACCTCAAAAGATTAACATCTTTATGAGGTGAGATCAGAAACCCATACCCAGGTCATTTTCCTGACTCTCTCCGAACTACGTGGTTCTTGTGTATTCGAAGATTACTGGTAGTGTTTCATCCTTGATGAATTATTATGTTCCATTAAGATTCAGTGTCTGGTATAGTATTACTTTGATTTTCATCGAGTTTTACTATCCTCCCACTTACCACTGCATATCGGTATTCCTCTCAGGAAAACCACATGGCGAGCAACAATCTAATTGTTCTCTTGTGAGTTGTATAAGTACTATACTTATGTATCCCTAGGATAACCTACAATTTGGCACTTATCCAATTTGGGTTTTAGTTTGGTATCATCCAAAAATATGCCTAGCATACCCAAAAATTCAGGAATGAGAAACCTAGTTTCTTTCCTGTTCATATCTAATATGAGATCTGTCAAACAGATTTTATGGAACCTTATTCAAAATAAGTTCTACACTGTTTATGCATATCCGTTGAAGGAAATGGTAGCTCAGAGCGACTCATGATTAACCTTATCATGTCCAACAAAATTCGGTTTATCCGTTCGGACACACCGTCAAACTGACGTGTTCCGGGAGGAGTCATCATTGAAAGAAAACTATACTCTTTCAAGTATATGAGAAACTTATTGCTTAAGTATTTTCCATTACGGTCTCACCGTGACGGTATAATACTATAGCCGAACTGTTTGTCTATTTCGCGTTGAAACTATAAAAGTTTCCGATTTGTGTTCTAAAAGAAACACATAACCATTACGCGATGCCACATCCGTAAAGGTCACGAAATATTCATATCCACCTCTAGCCTAGCTAGACATGGGCCCACTTGCTTCACTATGAACTAGGGCTTACAGATCGGTGGCATTTACACTTTTACCGAGTAAATAGTGTTATAGGCACTTTTCCCAATAAACTATATTCGTAGACTTTATTTGATTAGAATCAAAACAGTCCTAGTACCCACTCTTCAAAATTATGGATATACGAGTCTTGTTTAATTGTGTCCTAGACAACAATGCCAGAATTAGTTTCTTCTGATCAAATCAGTTTGAGCTATTTGTTTGTCATTTTATACGTTTGAGATTTATTTATATTCAAAATATAAATTCTGTTATTCACATCAAATGTGTTTATCTCAATATCATCTTTATATAATAAAACACTTTAGTTTTCTAGAATATAAAGGTATATCCGCAACGGATTATACAATAATACAGAGATAATGTTTCTAGTCAAACTAGTTACATTATAACAGTTTCCTAATTTAAGTACACACCCGAAGGTAGTTCCTAAACTTAGGTATCTACGGTTAAAACAGCGAATTTCGTCCCGTTTCTAATTCGCAGATGAATCTCAATTGATGTCATTATCCTGCTCATAGCAGATTCTGAACATCAATATATATTTATATCACACTAAGTATCTAAAATCCAATTTTAATACTAGTAGTGAATATATTTATGACAAATATATTTGAAGTCAGAGCCTTGCTCGTCTTCAATTCCTTCATGTCTGCTTTGTCCAAACGGCAGTCACGCTTCCGCAATCCCGTTTGCCACAATTTTAGGCAGACATTTTGGGATATGTCCTTTATCTTCCCAGAAGATTATAATGATTTTGCCTTTGCCCTTTTCCACACTCCAGAAGCCTTTGGCCAAGCCTTGGCCTTCTAGA
Source organism: Zanthoxylum bungeanum (assembly GCA_019454045.1). Classification (NCBI taxonomy): domain Eukaryota; kingdom Viridiplantae; phylum Streptophyta; class Magnoliopsida; order Sapindales; family Rutaceae; genus Zanthoxylum; species Zanthoxylum bungeanum. Next base: position 19,592 of record SKCR01049694.1, read on the forward strand.
ATATCGAAGTAAGGTGCGCCTTGCGCTACTTGCCTAATTGCAAACTTTGACTTTGTCTCCTTGAGAATAGTCATTAACTCTCCAAGAGTTTACTATTGCAATATTAGTACTTCTAAAATCTAAGTATAGATTTATGAAGATCCTTCAATTTCAGTATCATACTTTAAGGATCTAATCCTTACTTCTGATTCAGAAATTAAGGAGTCTATTGCGACAAGCTTAACGGATTAAGCACTAAAGTTATCATCACATAAATCTTCCAAAGATTATGCTCTACTATTTGCTTAACTCCGGGCTTAGGCCTAATATGTTATTTTATCAAATAAAGTAACTCATTAGTTTTTCCAGGACCATCCTGAAATTATGCCAATTTTGAAAATTAACCATTTAAATACATTTTCCCTAGGATTTTGTTTTAAATGTCAATCTTTCAATTTTATCTTGATTTTAATAGTCCAACTATTTAATCAACGATTTAGGTACTATTTATTATAATGATTACAATAGTCCAACTATTTAATCAAATAATTTAATAGATTAAAATCATTATATTGATTACTATAATCCAATTATAAAATCAACTATAAATGAATAGTTTGAATACAGTCCAACTGTTTTAAAACAACGATTAAATATTAGTCCAACTAACATTTATTTATTTGACGAATGATATTTGTGATTGAGCGCGTATGGCAAGTAATTAAACGAATATTGCAAATTCAATTCTTGCCTCCCACTATTTTTCGGCGAGCCTCTAACCCTTGTCGAGTACTCGGGAAACCGTGTTTCCTAGCGGGCTAGGATCCCGTTAAATATCACACAATCTTGACTTTGGTCAACAAATTGTATGATAATTAACTAGGTAGATTTCTAAGATCAATTGGGTCCAATCCAATTCCTAGATCCAGTAGGGGGACATCCAAGTCCGAAACATATATTTTTTATATATGCCAATACATCCAATGTATTACCTAAACTTTTTCCTCTGAATCAAATAAGCCTTGGCTTTGGCACAACAAACTTAGTGATCCCAGTTAAGCGCGACCCATTGACCATGGAAAGCTTCGTAATCAATGTCGATGGACAAGAAGTGGTATTGACTTTGGCCAACAAACCATAACTTGGACAAGACACTGATATGGAACAAAGCCTTTGTGATTCAAACACATCCTCGACGGACAAAGGCCTTGACTTTGGCCAACAAGCCAATGCCAGTCTTGGATCTTGAGTGAGAATCACTCAATAGAAGGAAAAACGCTTAATATTTTGTGAGGGTTTTTCGCGTGCAAATTGGCAACCAATTTATTATCTTTGTTAAGGTCTCATCATCATACACCCTTAAACATGCATTTTAAACACATAATAAAGCGCGTATAAATAAAATAATAATGATATGCGGATTGATACTTTACACATTGATCCTAGATCAAATCTCTCCATTTCTCTCTCCCGCTAGCACATGTATTTACTTCTACTCGTTACACTACACTTCTAAAGAAACCTCATTTACATTGAGGGGGAATAGGTGAGAAGAGAATACAAAGAATAAGGAGGTAAAAAGGCTGGACACGCAGGTCCAATTTAATAAATCAAATTTATTACAACAATTTCTAAAATTGCCCCACCCATCTAATAGCCATCCGATATAAATTATTCATGCATCGCAACCATGTATTCACACAACATGCTATCAATCAATCTAATCAAATTAATTAATCTGATAATTAGTGATCATCCAATGTTCAAATAACGATTTGATTTTGTTCGAGTCAAACTCGTTTTGCGAACAAGTACTCAAAGTACGAATTCTTGAATTAAATTAAACTACAAAATTAAATCCAATTCAATTTGTATTTAATACTAATTCGCTATTTAACTCCAAATTAAATACTACACACTTTATTAACGAACCTATACGACTTAAATTCCAAATTTAATCGTTACGGGTCTCAAATCCCGATTAACATCCAACATCAATTTAATTAAAGTCCAATGGGCTTTTAATTAATTTCTTAAGGCATGGAATTTTGGTCAACTCGGGTCAAACCGAATAACCAAAATCCAATCCGGGAATTACCCCATAAGCCCAGAAATCAATTTTGGCCCATTAGGCCCAATTAAACTTTATAAGGTCCATTAGTTGCATTTGGGCTTTATGGATGCGGTTTTGGGCCCAATTGGATCCAATCCATTTGGCCTAAACCCAAATTAGTACAACCAAGCCCAATAAGCTCAATAACAACACAATAAGCCCAAATCCAATTTAAGGCCCAAATAATTAAATTCCAAAAATCCAATTTTCCCAATTTAATTACACTAAAGTGTATAACAAAATTAATCACCCAAATCAATATTTCCAAAACACTAATTTATACAATTAATCATGCTCAATTACAAAAAAACACGTCCAACACATTTTTATCAAAAATCAAACCCATTCATGCTTCTTTATGTCTCGGCAATATTGGGGATCTTATGTCCGATTCGAATTCAATCCAATTAATTCCACAATCGACATTAAATTAACATCCCCAATTGTTTTCAAGTCATCCAATGAATCAAAAAACAAAATTCCAAGACAATTAGGGCACTTCACATTTCCGGCCAACACCAAAATTTTGGGCAAATTTGTTCCAAACAAAATTTCAACAAATTGATCCAATCAATCTTCAATTAAAACATATTTAAGCATACTAATTCATCCAATTTCATTAAAACTTGCTCAAATACAATTTACCCAATTTTAAGCCCTAAGTCAATTTCATGCTTTTCCTTGCTCATGATACCATTGTTGGAGTTTGCTAAGGTCCCAAGGATCAATAAACAAGCATGAAACATAAGTGAATACAACGAGGGAGTTGCGGAATACTCACATCGATTGGTTGAGCGACGCGGGAGGCAAAAAAAATTTCTTTTCTGCTCGGCAGTGGACTGCTCACAACTCACTGTTTTGGCTTCTATTGATGCTCCTTGAACAAGCTCCAAGATTCGTCAAACGATTCCCGGCTCATAGATGGACTTCCCTATCACATTCGCATGTCTCTCGGAGTGCTAGCTCTCTTGATTTTTGCCACAAAAACCAAGCACTTGTGCTTCCCTCATGCTCGGTTTTGCCCAGCAAAACCAGAACAAGAACTGCCCAAAATGGGCGTGAGATGAGAGAAGGATTTTGACTCCAAAAAGAAAAGAGAGAGATGGAAATGTGTTAATGTTAATTGATTTCTAAAATCAATTCAACATATACCAAATATTAAAATAATAATATATGTCTATCAAGCTTTCAAAAAGCTTTCAACCACTTCCATCAAGTCACATCTTTCAATCAAGTTGTCAAGTCACATCACTCAAAGTGACAAGTGATTTGACGCTTGGTGCGACTAATGATTTGACGCTGGATTTGACTTGCGTGCCGCACTCGAATTCGAAATGCGAATGCGCTCGCAAATAATCCCGGGCTCGGGTTCGCTAATTCCAAATTAACGAATTTTCCGTTGCGACGCAATTAAATAATTATGCCTAGCGAAATCATTATTCACGTCGCTAACGAATTAATTCTAAATTAACTCGTTCGCCCGAATTAAAATCTAATTTTAATTCCGCGTCGAAATCTAATTTCGTTTAATATATCAAATTTATTAATTTACCGATTAATTCCAAATTAATCGTTATCTCTCTTTAAATGATATTTTATCCCAGATAAAATATCTCCGCAATTAATCCCAGATTAATTTTCTCTCTCATCTAATTAATCCCAGATTAATTAAAAGTGCGAGTCGTACGTCATCGGTGAATCTTCGGGAAGTGACCCATGAGATCCCCGGATATGTTGGCTGTAAATTCGGTCGTCGGACTATCCGAACACGTGAGTACCTAGTACCACGTTTTACCGATTTACAAGACAAGGTTGGCTTCTAGCAAAGCGCTATGCCTACCCAATTCTCCAGAAATATCCTTACAGGAATAAAGGATCTATATCAGGCGTAGTATACGTAGTATTGCGTATTTTTGTCCAGTATCGGATGATCACATGCAAGGCCTGGGGCTGGTATAGTGTCTGCCCCGTACGAAGCATATATCGGATTACGAGCAACGAGTCTATTTAATATCGGATAATCATGACAGAGTCATATTATCCCGACAGTTGCAACCTTTTTAGAGAACCAATTATGTATCCCTGCGCGATCATCAACTCCATATGACTGGAGTGACACTTCCGTCTTGACATCACACCCAACACACTACGATTCTCGATATACCCAGAAGAGGCGTACACAGAAACCGGTTAAAGCCCTGGACGACCAAAACCAAAGTATATTGATTGTCGCAAGTATTAGCGGTGCAAGTCTCAGGTTAAGACCAAATACACCTACCCTGATTTCGGATTTCCATAGACACATAATCATACTACCAATGGAATTCCGAGGGGGTCTATCTAGAGTGAAGCTGTTTCCCGTACCATTGGTAAAACACAACCTCCTATTACACTTACATGAGTATCCTATACCCAAATATATGAGAACTATGCCTTTATGCCCTCACAACGCGCACAAGTGTAATACCAGTCTTTTACGCATTCATCGATGTCCAATCTCGATAATGCTCTGACTAGGGATGTTTAATGATTTATCCTTCGTGGATTGATACTGTCTCATATCATTCTCAATCTATGAACAAATCATAAGGAACTCCTATCATTTATAAATCTAGGTGATCTAATCACAAATGATAAGATTGCAATCTCCTTTGTCACATAGTTAATTTGTACAACAACACCATGATCTATACAAATAGTGATGCTATGGGTCATAATTGTCCAATAAACTCACCCAAGGGTTTTACAACTCAACATCAAGCTTGGAGCTTCATCCAAACAAAGAAATTTCGAATTTCTTTAAATCAATGTAAGTGATTCCACCACTTTTACTTGATTTTTCACACATAAATCATGTTTAGAGATCTTGTAGTATGCTTAGAGACTAACAATGGTATCTAGAGCCTTGCTAAATATGATTTGAAAATCTTGTGTTTATAAACTTTAATTGAGGATTTTTGCTTGGAGCATGAAAATTCTAAATTGAGTTGTTGGTTGATGTTAGATGTTAATAACTTAGAGTTGTGTATTGTTGGATTGGTGAAAAATTGATTGGATTTAATTTCCCCCAATCCTTTATGATGGCCGAAACTTGCCCTTGAATAACTCATGGTGATTTTTTAAAATCTTGACACTTGGATGTGTTAATGGCATGAAATAAATATTGAATGTTGATTTAATTGGATTGAAATCAAATTAGATGTTAATTTCTTGTAATTGCCGTGAATGAGCATGTTGTTGGAGACTTGATTTTACTTCAATTTGTGTTGGACATGAATTGGAATGATAAGCACGATTAATTAGATTAATTAATATTTTGGAAATGTTAGATTAATTAATTAATTATGTTAATTACACTTAAATTGAATTAATGAGGTATTTGAAATATTGTATTAATATAAATTAGTCCCTAAAATGCTAAATGGGCTAATTTGGTTATATTTGGACTAATGGACTTGGTTGGGCCAAGTTTGGTTGTAGACAATTGGGTTGGATCCAATTGGGCCAAAACCATTTCCATAAAAGTCCAAAATATGATTTTTGGGCCTTTTATAATCTAATTGGGCCTAATGGGCCAAAATTAATTTTTGGCATAGGGTGATTCCTAAATGGGCCAAGACATTATGGGTTTGATCCATAATGACCAAAAGTCCATGCCTAAAGAATTAGTTAAAAGCCCAATGGACCTAATAGAATTGGCATTGGATGCTAAATGGGCATTTGAGACCCATTTGGATTGGATTTGAAATCCAAGTCTAAAAAGGCACTATAATAGGTGTAATTGTTTAATTTGGAATTAAACTTGAATTAGTATTGGATACAATTTAAATTGGATTTAATATTGTAGTTCGATATAATTCAAGAATACTTACTTTGAGTATTTATTCTTAAACGAGTTGGACTCGCGCAAGCAAATCATTGTATGGACATTGGATGGTCATTAATTGAAGAATTAATTAATTGGATTAGATTGATTGACAACATGCTATGTGTGAATGCTTGGATGTATTTGTTTGAATAATGTATATCAGATGGATATTAGATGGGTGAGGGCAATTTTGGAAATTATTGGAAATATGTATTTATTTGAAATTGGACATATGTGTCCAACCTATCACCTATCACCTCTCATTCTCATTTTATTTCTCTTCTCACCAATTTCCCTCAATGTAAATGAGGTTTCTTATAGTGTTATGTAATTGGGTAATAGAAGAATGTAAAGTGCTAGCGGGAGAGAAGAAAGAGAGAGTTTTGTTCTAGGAACAAAATGTGAATATCCATCCGCATATCATTATTATATTTATCGCGCCTTATTATGCTTTTAGAATGAATGTTTAAGGGTATATAATGAGACCTAATCAAATATAATAAATTGATTGCCAATTTACGAAAACGCTCTCATATTTAATATTAAGCGTTTCCTTCCATTGAGTGGTTCTTTCTAGATTGGCTTTGATTTGTTGGCCAAAGTCAAGATCATTTTCTATCGCAGATGTGTTTGAACCATGAAAGCTTTGTTAACATCGCATGTCTTGGGCATCTGTGACTTGTTGGCCAAAGTCAAGGTCACTCTTGTTCATCGACGTGGATTAAAAAGTTTTCCCACTGTCAATGGGTCACGCTTAACTGAAATCATTAAGCTTGTTGAGCCAAAGCCAAGACTTAGTTGATTCAGAGGAAACAGGTTAGGAAATATATTGGATATATGTTTTGGACTTGGTCATCCACCTACCGGATCTAAGAATTGGATGGGATCCAATTGATCTTAGAGATCTACCTAGTTAAATTATATACAGCTTGTTGGCCAAAGTCAAGGTTGTGTATTATTTAATGAGATCCTAGCCCACTAGGAAACTAGGTTTCCCAAGTACTCAACAGAGGGTTAAAGGGTCACCGAAAATTAGTGGGAGGCTAGTATTAAATTTGTATTTTCGTTTAATACTCCCTAATGCGTGCTCTTTTATTATTTTTGTTATTAATATATATTAGTTAGACTAATATTATTCTATTATTTTCTTTGAACAGTTAGATTGTACTCAAACACTACTATATTTGTATTTGGTTATATAGTTGGACTATAGTAACCATTGCATTAAGTGTACCCGAAATATTTGATTGGATAGTTGGACTATAGCAATCAAAATGGCTGGAAAAATTAGCGTTAGATACATAATCATGGGTGAGAATGTCTTTAACTGCGTAAATTTTCCAGATTGGGAAATGAACCTCATGATAGTCCTGGGAGCTGAGAAGTTGCTCTATGTAATAGAGAGACCTCTCGGGCCTGAGCCCGGACTTGAGCAGCCAGTAGAGCATGAGCTTTGGAAGACTCACCGTGATGATAACTTTACTACTCAATCCGTTATGCTTGCTGCAATGACTCCTCAGTTTCGTCATCAGAACAAGGGATTAGATCCTTATAAAATGATGTTGAAATTGAAGGATCTTCTTAGATCTAATCTTAGATCTCAGAAGTATGATTTGTAGAAGTAGCTCTTTTGCTCTCGTATGTCAGAGGGTACATTTGTCAAACACTATGTGTCACAGATGATTGCTGATATCGAACAGCTGGGTCAACTGGGCATTACCTTCGAGGCCGAGACTTCCATAGATTTGATCTTATAGTCTCTGCCCGACTACTGGGGCGGGTTCATCATGAATTATAATATGATGAACCAAGAGAAAATTCTTGGAGAGGTAATGGCTATGCTGAAAGAGGCAGAGCTAGATATTCTGAAAGGCAAGAAGCGCGAGGCGTATCTTACTTCGACATCCAAGAAGACCAAGGCTTGGCTGAAGGCTTCTGGGGGTGTGAAGAAGAAGAAAAAGAAGGGCAAGGCTCAATCATCATAGTCTTCTAGGAAGACAAATGACAAATCCCAAGACGTCTTCCTACACTGTGGCAAACGGGGTCACTGGAAGTGTGACTGCCGTAAGTACCAGGTGGACTTGAAGGAAGCGAAGACGGGCAAAGCTCCAGCTTCAGGTATGTTTGTTATTGAAATAAACATGTCTAATTCTAGTTTTAAAAATTGGATTTTTGATACTGGTTGTGGTACTCACATATGTATGATGTGCAGGATCTGCAGATTAGTAGGAGACTGGCTTCAGGAGAGATCGACCTGCGAGTCAGAAACTGGACGAGAGTCACTGTTTTGGCCGTTGGCACTTATGTTTTGAATCTGCTCTCGGGGCATGTACTTACATTAGGCGACTGTTATTTTGTACATAGTTTCACTAGGAATATCATCTTTGTATCTAATTTAACCCATGCGGGTATACCTTTGTATTCAGGAACACTGGGTGTTTTGTTTATAAAGATGATATTGAAATATGTATAGCAGATGTGAATAATGGTCTTTATATTTTGAATATAAACGAATCTCAAACATATAACATGACAAACAAAAAGCTCAAATTGAGTAAAACTGATGAGACTTATTTGTGGCAATGTTTTAATACACTTTCGAAGAATGGATACTTGGACGGATTTGATCCTAATTCATATGATGTCTGCAAATCTTGTTTGTTAGGCAAGATGCCTAAAACACCTTTTAGTGGTAAATGTGTACGTGCCACCGAGCTGTTAGCCCTCGTTCATAGTGACGTATGTGGGCGCATGTCTAGCCAGGCTAGAGGTGGATATGAATACTTCGTAACCTTTATGAATGATGCATCGCGTTATGGTTATGTGTATCTTATGAAACACAAGTCGGAAACTTTTGAGAAATTCAAAGAGTTTCGACACGAAGTGGAAAAACAAACTGGTAAAAGTATTAAAACATTGCGGTCGGACCATGTTGGAGAATACTTAAGCAATGAATTTCTAGATTACTTGAAAGAATATGGTATTCTTTCACAGTGGACTCCTCCCGGAACACCTCAATTGAACGGTGTGTCCGAACAGAGAAATCGAACTTTGTTAGACATGGTAAGGTCAATGATGAGTCGCACAGAGTTACCGATTTCCTTATGGGGATACGCATTAAACAGTGCAATACTTATTTTGAATAAGGCTCCGTCAAAGTCTGTTGGACAGACTCCATATGAAATATGGACATGAAAGAAACCGGGTTTCTCATTCCTGAAGATTTGGGGATGCTGGGTATATGTTAAATGACTGGTGCGTAATCACACACGTATAACGCAAGCGCACGTATCGTTCAAGTAGTATAAAAAGTATCGATCCCACGAGGACTTAATACCTAATCTATTAATTTTATGAAGTCAAATGATTACTAGTATCTAACAGGTTGATTGATTGATTTGAAATGGTGATGATTTTAAATTTAAAAACAAGTAAATAAAATTGCGCGAAAGTAGGTTAAAGAAAATTCAATAATATGAAACTATCTAGGGTTGTAAATCTTCCAATATCATTTTAAAGATGAAGTGGTTATTTCATTTTTGTGTAATATATCAGTTTACTAACCTGGAACACTAAATTATGCGAAAGCCTCTGTCGATGGTCAGACGCAAATACCCAGTATAACCCAATTGAACCATATGTCTATGTATCCAAATTACCTGGATTCATTAAGTTTAAGCTCCAATTATGGCTACCCCCCCGCCCGACAGGTATATGTCTATCCTGTAAGAAATCTATTAAAGGGTTATCTATCCTCAAGGAAGATCGTGGGCTATTAAGTCTAAGGCTGAAACCTAAAATTCATTTGTCAAGTTTATTTTAGATTTACCAGATCAATCTTATTAGTGGCCAATTAACAAGACGCATTAAGCTTAAGACTTAATAACTAAACCTTTAAATTACCCAAACTATAAAATAACCCCTTATAAACCGGTGATATTAGAATTCATCACAACCCCAGATAACTAACTTAGTTACGACACATAACTAGGGCTAGTAAAAACTTAAATAAAATAAAAGACATAAAGTTAAATGCTGAAAAGTAAATGACGGAAAGTAAATGCTGAAATTAAATACTGAAAATTAAATGCTGAAAAGTAAATGCTGAAAGTAAATTGCTGAAAAGTAAATGCTGAAAGTAAATTGCTAAAAGTAAATTGCTGAAAAGTAAATGCTGAAAGTAAATTGCTGAAAAGTAAATAAAGTAAAAGTATAATAAAAGAAAATGCTGAGGTAAAATGATCCACTTTTATTACTTCTATTTTAGATATCTCCCTTAATATAATATATTAACTTTGCATGATAATTACCAACCAGCCATATAAAATAACCCCTTATAAACCGCTGATATTAGAATTCATCACAACCCCAGATAACTAACTTAGTTACGACACATAACTAGGGCTAGTAAAAACTTAAATAAAATAAAAGACATAAAGTAAAATGCTGAAAAGTAAATTCCTGAAAAGTAAATGACGGAAAGTAAATGCTGAAATTAAATACTGAAAAGTAAATGCTGAAAGTAAATTACTGAAAAGTAAATGCTGAAAGTAAATTTCTGAAAAGTAAATAAAGTAAAAGTACAATAAAAGAAAATGCTGAGGTAAAAGGATCCACTTTTATTACTTTTATTTTAGATATCTCCCTTAATATAATATATTAACTTTGCATGATAATTACCAACCAGCCATATAGGCGGTATCCAGATTAAGTCAAATTAATAATTAATTTCCAACCGACCAATCAGGCAGTATCCAGTTTAGTCAGGTTAAAACCAATTTAAATAATTACCAACCGACCAATATGGTGGTATCCTCGTTAAGTCAGGTTTTAACTAGTTTATATATTATAATTAAGGGAGATTAATCTAAATATTAGTAATAAAAGTTTTACCTTTTACCCCAGCAAAGTAGAGTTACCTCCTCATTACTAAAAAGTAAAAACTGAAAATTAAAGAAAGAAAAGTATTGTGCGTAAAAGTAAATTGCGGAAAGTAAAAACTGAAAAGTAAAGAAAAGAAAGTGCGAAAGCGGAAATTAATTACTGAAAGCTGTAAATAAACAAACAAGATACAATCTTCTTAGTATTCTTAAGGAATTCTTTAGAAGAAAGTATGAATTTACAAATGAAATGGCTTGGTATTTATAGACAAAATTTTGCCTCCATCAAATCATCCACCAAATCCATTATTAATTGCTCCACTAATTGCTTATCATGTTTGGTGGTGATTTGATAATTTTTATTATTTATTTATTAATTTATTTTTTGCTTTGAAAATGATTGAAAATGACTTTAATAATTACACACAACATACTTCTGGATGGTTCATCAATTTCAGGCATGAAATATTTAGAATTCGAAATTATTTTATCTTTACAAGTTGTAGATCTTTGATTCTTATTTAATCTGAAACTTGACTCAGCTCAATCCGATATTGGAGTAAAACGATATGCCAAAAATACGACAGATGCGCAAAACTGGAATTTCCAAAACTGCACTTCGTTAAAACGCCCTTTCAAGTTTCCAATCTCCAAAATTAATATGTCAAGTCCAATATTTGCCCTTATTTGACCCATATTTCATCCTAAATGATTTCATTGAGTCCCAATATTATTTTATCTGCAAAATAAACTAAAACATATCAAAATGTTCATCAAACCCGAGAAACTAAACAAAATATTAAGTGAAAGGGGCGGTAAATATTGATATATTTTCCGCTCATAATTAAACATTTGGATAGTACCAAACTAGAACCCAAATCGGATAAGTGCCTATTTGTAGGTTATCCTAAGCAAATGAAAGGATATTATTTCTACAACCCACAAGAGAACAAAATATTTGTTGCTCTTCATGCGGTTTTCCTAGAAAATGAATTCCTAAATGCAGTGGTAAGTGGGAGGAAAGTAGAACTCGATGAAAATCGGAGTGATACTATTCCAGGCACCGTCCCCCTCACGGAACACGAACATTCTATCAGGGATGAGACTGTTCCACAATCTTCTAATACACAAGAACCGTGTAAGTCGGAGAGAGTCAGAAAATAACCTGAGAGGTATGGGTTTCTGATCTCACCTCATGTAGACATTAATCTTATTGAGGAAGATGAACCAGATACGTATGAGGAAGCGATACAAGGTATCGACTCCGCTTTATGGCAAAAAGTCATGAAGTCCGAAATGGATTCCATGTATTCCAACCAAGTTTGGACACTGGTTGATGCACCAGAAGACATTAAGCCTATTGGTTGTAAATGGGTCTTCAAAAGGAAGTCATACATAGAAGGCAACATAAAAAGCTAGGCTTGTAGCTAAAGGTTATCGTCAATTACATGGTGTCGATTACGACGAAGCTTTTTCACCCATTGCCATGATTAAATCCATTTGGATAATGCTTGCTATTGCTCCATATTTCTATTATGAAATAAAGCAGATGGACGTCAAAACCGCTTTCCTTAACGGAAACCTTTTGGAGGATGTTTATATGCAACAACATGATGGTTTTATCGTACCAAAACATGCAAACAAGGTTTGCAAGTTAAACCAATCCATTTATGGATTAAAGCAAGCATCGCATTCCTGGAACCAACGTTTTGATGAGATCATAAAAGAATATGGTTTCATTCAAAACGAAGATGATTCTTGTGTTTATAAGAAAGTTAGTGGGAGCGCACTGAAATTCATTGTCCTATACATTAATGATGTATTGCTTCTTGGCAATGACAGTCTCATGCTACAATCGGTGAAAGCTTGGTTTTCATTAAAATTCTCCATGAAAGACTTGGGAGAGGCAGCTTTTATTCTAGGAATAAGGATCTATCGGGATAAATCTAGAAAGCTGCTAGCACTCTCCTAGAGCTCGTATATTGACAAAGTGTTGAATAGATTCAACATGGATCAGTCCAAGATGGGGCTGCTTCCGGTGTCACATGGCGTCTCTCTATCGAAGGACATTTGTCCTAAAACTTAAGATGATAGAGATCCAATGATTCAGATCCCGTATGCTTCTGCAGTCGGATCGATCATGTATGCCATGATATGTACGTGACCTGATGTCTCATATGCTTTGAGCATGTGCAATCGCTATCAGGCAAATCTTGGTGATGGTCACTGAATTGCTGTAAAGAACATCATTAAGTATCTTAGACGAACTAAAGATGCTTTCTTAGTCTATGGGGAAGGAGGACTTAAGGTGACTGGGTTCACCGATGCAAGTTTACAAACCGACAAAGACGACTGTAATTCGAAATCAGGGTATACATTTTGTTTGAACAACGGAGCAGTGAGCTGGAAATCTTCTAAGCCAGAGACTGTTGCCGATTAAACAACAGAAGCAGAATATATTACTGCAGCTGAGGCAGCAAAAGAAGCAGTTTGGATCCATAAATTCGTAATTGGATTAGGAGTACTTCCGTTAGTACCTTTGCATTGTGACAATAATATGGCTATAGCACAGGCTAATGAACCACTGTCTCATCAACGATCCAAGCATGTACTTCGACGATTTCATCTGATTCGTGAGATCATACATCGTGGCGATGTGAAGATCGAGAAGATCGCATCAGATGATAACATTGCAGATCCACTGACGAAAGCTATATCTCAGCAAAAATTTGAGCGACATGTACATAGTTTAGGTGTTAGATACCTGAGTGATTGGTTATGAGCCAAATGGGAGATTGTTGGAAAATTATGACCCATAGCATCACTATTTGTAAAGAACATTATGTTTTTGTACAAATTAAGTATGTGACAAAATAAAATTGCTATTTTATCATTATTATAATTGGATTACTTGGATATATATTAATGATAAAAGTCCATATGGTTAAATCAGATTAATAAGATATGAGACAATATTAATCCACGAACAGTTTAACCATTAAATATCTCTAGTTGTAGTATTATTGAGACTGGACATTGATAATGCGAAATAGACTAGAATTACATTTGTGCGCGTTATGGAAGCTTAACGTCATAGTTCTCATATATTTAGGTATTGGATACTTATGCAAGTGTAATAAGAGGTTATGTTAGCTGTTAGACCGGGAACAGTTCGCTCTGGATAGACCCACTCGGAATCCCATTGGTAGTATGACTATGTGTCTATGGGAATCCGAATCAGGGTAGGTGTATGTGATCTTTAACCTGAGACTTACATTGCTATTACTTGCGACAATCAGTTTACTGTTGTATTGGTCGTCTGGAGCTTTAACAGGTTTTGTGTACGCCTGTATTGGGTTTATTGAGAATCGTAGTGTATTGGATGTGATGTCAAGATGAGAGTATCACTTCAGTCATATGGAGATGATGGTCACTCAGGATACGAAACTAGTACTCTTAAATGCTGCAGCTATCAGGAAAGTATGACTAGGTCATGACTTTCCGATTACAGAGACTAGTTGCTCGGGATCCGATATATACTTCGTACGGGGCAGACACAGGGCCAGCCCTAGGCCTAGCATGTGACATCCGATACTGGATCGTATTACACAATATTCGTATTACTACACTGATAAAATTATATTCCTCGGCGGATATTTCTGGAGAATTGGGTAGGTACGGTGCTTTGCTAGAAGCCAACCATGTCTTGTAAATCGGTGAGAACGTGGTACGGGGTACGCACGTGTTCGGATAGTCCGATGACCGTATTCACTGTCAACATATCCAGGAATCTCTTGGGTCGCTTCCCAAAGATTCACCAATGACATTTGACTCAAATAGAATTAATCTGGGATTAATTATGAGAGATAAAATTAATCTGGGATTAATTGCGGTAAGAATTAATCTAGGATTAAATTCGTATAGAAGAGAGAACGCGATTAATTTAGAATTAATCGATAAAATAAATTCAATAGTTAAATTAGGTTTTTATATTAATTATTTATTTGGGCTAAAATAATATATCGGATATATTAATTGAAATCAGATTTCAATACGAAAATAAAATTGGATTTTAATTCGGGCGAACGAATTAATTTAGAATTAATTCGTAAGCGACTATCGTAATAATTTTGCGAGGCATAATTATTTAATTAAATTGGATTTAATTATGCCGCGACGACGAATTCATTTAATTCGGAATTAAACGAATCTGGGCCAAGCTAAGTTGTGTGTTGAGAAGCCAACTTAAATTTGAATTTTCAAAGTTGTGGACCACTTGACTTACATCAATTGTCAAACAAATGATGGAAGTAGTTGGCAAAATTTATTAACTCATTTAAACACACAACAACCAATTTTTGTAACTATTCACTCATCTCTTCTCTCTTCTCATTGCCGATTTTCTCTCAAACTTGGAGGTGAAATTTTGCTTCAAAACTTTCAACAAGCTAGCACTTGGAGGGTCATTTGAGTGATAGGGAAACTCACCCAAGGATTTTAAACAACTCAACATCAAGCTTGGAGGTTCATCCAAACAAAGAAATTTCGAATTTCTCCAAATCAATGTAAGTGATTCCGTCACTTTTACTTGATTTTTCACACATAAATCATGTTTAAAGATCTTGGAGCATGTCTTAGAGACTAACACATGTGTTGTAGAACCTTCACCTAGTTGGATCCCTGGTTCCATCTCAGGTTCCTAATGTTGGGATCAAACTTATTAGGTTCAATTTTTCTAAAATTCTCACTTTCTTTCAAAAATTCATTTTCAAGAAAAGTGGTAAAACGAGCAACAAATATTTCGTTGCTCAGAATCATAGAATTGATATCCCAAAGAATTTTCAGGAACGAACCTGCATTTATACCTCTAGGTGCTAGTTTATCACGCTACATAATTAATATATGCAGGACAATCCCAAATCATTAAATATATGAGACTTGGATTTCTACAGTACCATTTATGGTATGGGTTATAGAAACAACTTTTGATGGAACTCTATTAAGTATATGGGCAACATTAAATAAAGCATAACCCCAAAGATAATATGGAAGATCTGTATAACTCATTATTGATCGTACAATATCTAAAAAATATGACTTCTTTGCTCAGACACACCATTATGTTAATGAGTTTCAGGTGGGCTATATTGGGTGAGAATCCCATTCTCGCTTAAATAACTTATGAATTTATCACTCATGAATTCACCGCATCGATCTGATTGAAGACACTTGATGAATTTCCCAGTTTATTTTTCAACTTCATTTAGGAATATTTTAAACTTTTCAAATGTTTTCGATTTATGTCTCATCAAATAGATATATCCATATCTTGACTTATTATCAGTAAAAGTCAAGAAGTATGTAGAACCATCATGAGCGGCATGATTTAATGGACCACACACGTCACTGTGTATTAGCTCCAATAAATCTTCAGCACGGTGCACAACATTGAGAAATGAGGCCTTTAATCATTTTTCCTTGGATACATGACTCACAAATCGGATACGGATCTAAGGTAAAATCTTCAAACAAACCATCCTTAACCAATTTTGATAGACGTCTAATACCTATATGGTCCAATCTCATATGCCATAATTAGTATTATTTAATTCAGATCTTTTACTTGTATTTTCCTCTATAATAAAGACATCTCGATATGTTTCCAAAATATAATGACCATTAGATAAAGAACATTCACATATCAAATAGTTATCTTTATCATATAAACATAAAGCACCATCTATAATGTTTATTTTATATCCATTTTTATCCAATATCGGTAATGATACTATATGTCTAATAAGAAAGGGAACATAATAGCGATCGTGTAAAATTAATTTGCATCCATTATGGAGATCTAGAACAACCGTTCCTATAGATTTGACATTTAATATCTTCGCCATTCCCAACTCTAAGCTAGATCTCCCATTTGTTTAGCCTTTTTTAACCATCATGACTTGCATGGAGTTGCAAATATGAATAGGCCTGCCGGGGTCTAACACCCATCCACTATTTGCATCTAAGTCTAATGAAAATTCAATAAAAGGAAAAATACAAAGTGTACCTGAGGTTTGTTCTGCCTTTCTTTTCACGCTCTGGACAATCTTTCTTCCAGTGTCCATACTTTTTACAGTGTAGACATGCAAATCACGACTACATGCGGTCTTGCAGTTTTGTTCTTCTTGGAGTTTCTCTTTGATATCTTTTTCTTTCCCATTTTTTATTTCTTAGACTTTCAAGAAGTCTTTGAAGAGCTTGCTCCACCAAGGAGGGACAAAGTGGGATTGTCTTTCTTCAATTCATGCTTCACCGTGCGTTACATGTTATGAAGTTCTTCATAACTGGCTTGCATCGAATGCATATGAAGTTTAACACAAAGCCAATGTAAATACCTGAAAAAGAAGATAGAATCAAATTTCGATCTAGCCGTTCATCAATCATAATACCCAATCGTTCCAAATATCAGATATGTTCTATCATATTTAAAACATGAATACTGACCGCTCCTTCATTCTTGAGCGTTAGTATGAAACAATTTCTTATACCTCTGATATATTTTAATTTTTGATTTGCTTCGAACAAATCCTTGAGTGTTCTCATAATGCTCCAAGTATCAGGTACATCTATGTACTGCCTTAACAAATCTAGAACCATCGATCCTAAAATATAAGAATTTTTCACCCTTTATTTATCATCCTTCTATTTTTCAAAAGTCTTTCGCTCTTCGGGAGTGGAATCATGATCGATTTCAACATGCAATGGATTGAATGTTACATAGTTCAACCTCTCTGACTCCAAGACAAGGTGGATGTTCATTTCCCATTAAAAATAATTCTCGCCTTCTTTCAATTTATTGGAATCCAAAAGTCATGCTAATGGATTGCGGCAACCATCTACAAGACAACAATTAAACACTAGCATAATATTTTTTATTTCAATATAAAAATACTATTACGATTATGAATTTTAAATCTATTAGTGCCCCCTAATTTACGTAATTCAGTAATCTCCCTTAACGAGAAAATTTTTAACAATCAAATTTCATAGCGTGAAGTGGATCCAACGATATTTACTCTAGCCTAACAATAATTACGGTCTTGGCCTTCATAAACTCATTAAGTAGACCTCAAATCAATCACATCCATGTGACTCCTAAGTTTGGTCTTGGATCGCTTCTTATCCTCACAATAATGACGGTATTGGATTAAGACGTGTTCCAGGTGTATACTTGTCAATGTGCACTAATGAGTTTCGTAAGTATACCCTCACAATAATGATGGAATTGGGTGACTATGTCAACTCATCACACTACATCTAATGTTTTACCGGAGCTACCTAAGTTTCGACCACTTATACTCTCACAATAATGACGGTATTGGACATAAGTAATAAGAACTCATTCATATCCGTATTGACAAGACATACCTTCCAATAATGCTCCAACATTATTAATATTATTACTGAAATAAAGTAATCACCTAATCATGGGACATTTATGACAATCCAGTCATTAACATGCTTAGGTCAAAATAAAAATTTTAATTTAAAACATACAATGCATATCAGAAGCATATATTCAAATACATGTCAAACATGTAACATCTGTTGTGTGGTTAAGACCTGCTCTGATACCATTCTATTGGGGGGTTGTGGAATCCATAGGGTCAGATTGGTGCCCCGTACAACGAATGTGGGTCTAATCCAGGGATATCAAGCATGGGTGTATTTCTAATTATTTTATGGAATTCTATATTTTGTTATGAGTCCATAGGAAAAAATTGGGGCCGAATCGGGGTCTGAAAACTCCAGAACGGAGTAAATGAAGGTTTCAACACTCATGAGTAGCAACTCTCGGCGTGTCGCGATGCGCAGGCTTAGGAGTCGCAATGCCCAATCTACGAATGCTCGGAGTCACGATGCGCAAGGGTGAGCGTCGCGTCGCCCGCAGCTCTGAGAGTTGAGTGTCGCGACGCTGGAGATTTGAGTCTCGATACTACCCTATGTAAAATATTGGCAGAGAGTAAATTTTCCTTGAATCCAATTCAAAACACTTCTAATTTTCTCCAAACAATTCAATACACCTAAAATCTAATTTTAACATCAAAACCAACATCAACACATATTATACAACAAACATACATGTATTCTAAATACATATATGTATTTTTGAATCAAAATATAAACCAAAATAGAATCTCACAATGAAATGACTCATGAACAATTATAGATCACTCGAAGGTGGTCAAATGATTCTAGAATGGTAGCCATAACTCCAAGTTATCATCTAGAGTTCCAAACTCTAATTTTATGTTTATGTCCAACATAAATATTTTGACCCAATTACAAGCATAATATGTTTTATGCTTCCAAAATATCCATACATAATTCATTAGCTTAATTTCAACATCAAGTTATGTTATTATGTATCCAATACATAATACACCACTATATGTTTCATTAATGATAACAACTCACTAATGAAGATATACCTTTAGAGAATATCAAACTTACCTAGCAAACTTGATTCCAATTTCCAAGATTCAATGTTCTTCTCCTTCTTGAAATGTTGTAGAGAACTTCAAAGTTAGCAAGCTTGATTCCAATATCAAATCTTCTTCTCCTTGTTGTTGTAGAGAGCTTCCAAAGCTTTTCTCACCAAAACTTTACTTAAGCTAATATTTCTTTCTTTTGGTTAATGCTTGTTTTTGCCATATATAAAAACTTGTTCAAGCTTGCCTTTTATAGGGTAGCTTATGCAATTTTTAATTAATAAAAGTTCTAATCAACTTTTATGTGGGTTTAATCCAATTTGTCCGAATATGTATAATTAGGTGTGACTAATCACCTTTGTCTACCATTTTGATTTAATCCAATTATAGGAACCGATTTCCCTCGTACAACGAAGACGACTTAGACACCCGAGATCAACAATGAAATTTTTTTCCTCTCTCTTTATATTCAATCCTGAATTTTTCCACTAAAATTCATATCCAGAACAGCCCAAATTTCCCCACATATGCGCACGCTTGCTGTTTCAACACACACAATAACATTCTTCAACGTACACAGCTACATTATTTGTTGGTTTGCTGTGACCTTTGGGCTTCTAAAGACTTTAATGCATGAATAATCCGCATGCGCACTTGTATTGCTGATTAAATCACAAGCAATTGTCCATTAATTTCAAAACACAAACAGCACTCAACTACATGGCCACGCAAGGCACACTCAACAAACATATCTACGCAAGCCATACTCAACAAACGCAAGCCAACTTCAATTTCCAGTGACTGTTCGTCTTCCATGCACTAAACGTTCATCTTCATCGACACAACATGAGTGTAACATGCGCGGCTATTCTGATTAGATTTCAAATAGTTGCCGTAAACTCTCGTGAGTGTGTGTCAAATATCAGGTCTACCATTCGATCTACCGTGCTATGAATCACCATCAAAAATCCGTGAGGGTGGGCTCATGGTAACTTACTTGAGAAAAATTTTACTTTTTGTTTTCTCTTTTTTTTCAATCTCATTGAAAAGATGAAAGTGGCTAGGGTTCAAGTTTACAAGAGAAAAACTTTATATTTATATCTAGGGTTTAGATTAAAATTGTGCTTGTACAAAATTAACTTTAACCCTAATATAAAAATTTATATTTGACCAAGGCCTTTTTGTCACAATAAAATTATTAATTTCAAAAATTAAATATGATATCAAATATCATTTAATTTGAAATTAAAATTTAAAATATAACTTATATCATGATATAAATTACATATTTGATTTTGAATTAAATCAAATTTAATTTAAAATCAAATCTACTATTAAATGATTATCTAATAATCATTAATATAAAAACTATATATTAAATATTTTAATATATAATTAGTGTGACATTATATAATTATTAATCAAATTAATAACTATATTATTAAATAATTCTCGATTATTTAATCTCTTTCATGTGAGTTCATAATTGGACTATCCAATTATTCCATGGTTTTTTATAGTGTAATGAGCTAAAACAGAGACCAATTGAACTTACAGTTTCAAGCTCCAATTATCTCGAAATATTAATTAAAGATTTTTAATTAAATATTCTGAAATATTAACTTTAGGTTATTCAACTAAAAATCCAAAGCTCCACTCTTGTTACTACAAATATATTTTATACCAAAACTCGTCGGCGTCCACCAATATAATCATTGCATACAAATTGACCATCCATGAATATTTCATAATTAGAGTCGGGTCATAATGTCCATTATACCCCTTTAATTATTTTGTGCCATAAATATCATTGATCCTCTAATGAACGATTTATTCATAAATTTTATGAATATTTATCATTCTATTCGTAATGGAAAAACTTGAGCGCTCTAACCGTTCAAGTATCGAATCAACCCGTAAGGAAGATACTCATCTATTCCTCGCAAGAATGATCGAATTCCATATCTATGTAAAATGTCACCAGCCACACACCAAACCATATCCCCAAAATACGTAGCTGTTGGTCGGGATTTCTTCACCAACCTCACCTTTGTAAATCAAATGACATAGCCTACCATGTAGGAGTTCGTAGTACACTCATGATTCAGATCAACCCATATACGATCATCTATTAGACTAATATGAATTTCTTTATTTAACAGATATTAAAATAAATTTATTTCTGTCTTGGTCCAGTCTTATATGATCGCATCATATAAGGTGCCTCTATCCCATGTCACCACATAAACGAACCCGGATCAAAATCGTCATACAATATGGAATGGACCGCAGCTGTAGATAAATCACAAACAAAGTGTCTATCTTTGTTTGCTCTCTACGGACTATTTAGGATTACTAATTTCAGACATAAATCCTATTATGTATATCACTTATACACTACGTCTGAAAGTACATTTAGTATCCAATGGAACACATGATAATTTAAGATATACGACTTTAAAATAAACATTTTTATAAATGAATAACTGCATCGTTTAACACTTAAAAAAAATCGTTTACATATTACATTATGCGAACGCGGGAAGCACTGCAAAAAGCGGATAGATCAAACTACTTGAGACTATTCATCTGTGGGCACGCCTTTCTTCTTGCCCTAATTGCTTGCCAACCACACCCGGACAATGGGCATATATCCCAACACCAATTTAATCAAGATAAAGTTTAACCAATTGATTAGTTTATTGTCTATCACTTTGATTTAATCCAATTAAATCAAGCCAAATACACATATTATTACAAATTTTTTAATTACCAAATTATCTTTCAATCGTAAAGATATTTATGAAATTACAACAAACCCTTGTGTGATTTTGGATTAATCCAATTAATCCAATTGGGTCAAAGTAAATAATTAATGTTATCCAATAACACTTAATTATTTTAATTGATAATTATAATACCAAATATTATTTATTACAAAACATTATCGGCCACCCAAGTGCTAAACGAGTACACTTCATATTATGAGACTCTCTAAGTTCAGACACGTTCATCATATAAGCCGAGCATATATGTACGTAATTCAGACAACTCCGAATTCACGAAGAACACGAACGACCTTTGTGTACTATACAAGTCAAGTTCATCATATATGTTTAACAATCCTTCAACCGTAGGCTATTCGAATTATGCTTAAGAAACATGGATTACATCGTCAAGTTTCCGAAACGCACATCTAATATTGTCGACATGTCCACGATTCTTTACAACTAATCAGAATATTAGTTTTGATACATGTGATCCACCCTAGGTAATCGGCTTTGCCAAAGTCTTAAGAATCATGAATTACTCACATGGATACCTAAACCCCTTATATACGGAGCCAACAGATCCTATATTCATACGCACTTGGTTACCTAGTGCATCGGTCCACACCCAACGAACATCTAGCAGTCAGACCATGAAAGGTCTCTGACATATATGACATCAACGTGTGGAAGATCACACACAAAATCAATGATATCCTATAGTCAAAGGATCACATATGCTATTCGACTCGAGGTGATTCCTATTAACGGTTGTGTGTACTTCAAACTATTAGAAATCCATGCAAGTCTTTCAGTATTCGCTCCAACAAATACTCACATATCTATACAAGCTTCCATTGCTCATGGTACATCGGGTTAAACCATTGGAGCTTTAATTCCAATATACGACATGTGCTAGTATTCTACGACATGAGCTCTAATTACTTTAATAATAATTTATAATATTAAAGCTCACATGTCTATACAAGCTTCCCTTGCTCATGGTACATCAGGTTAAACCATTGGAGCTTTAATTCCAATATACGACATGTGCTAGTATTCTACGATATGAGCTCTAATTAATTTAATAATAATTTATAATAGTAATACTATCCCAATATTGGACTACCCAGTAACTAGTATTACTACATGACTATTCTAAGGTCAATTTCATTCTCAGCATATTTATATATTAAACTAATATGAATAATGACATTACCATTAACAAGGTTGAAAAGAAAATGTAGTTATTTTATTAATAAATATAATGTACAATACATTATTTGGATTGACGCTCTAGACACCAACTCCTACAAAATGGGCGAATAAGGGCTTTTAAAATAAAAGCTCCGACCCGACCCTTTATTACATCTAATTTAAAAAAATTTATATATGTTTGTAAAATTATATGTTTGTAGTTTAGAATTATTTATTATTAGTATTGTTTAATGTACATGTGTAGTGTTTTATGATTTATTATTTTTTTTAAGCTTGTTTAAGTTGTATTAGTATTACTTGTTACTTTTTTAGTTTTTTTTTTTAATATTTAACGCTTATAACGTATTTTTACATGATGAAAAATTTTGAAAAAATCATTTATGTAGTGAGATTATGTCAATTTTTTAAAAAATAGTACTATTTAAATAATAATTTTTAAAAAATTTAGGCCCAGGCTTGGCCCTAGTCCGGCCCCATATCAAACGGGCTAAGGCCGAGTCGGACCCTTTCATAAACGGACAGGGCTTTTGAGGGCTTGGGCTTTAATATATTTTATAGGCTAGAGCCAGGGTTTGGCCAAAGCCAAGCCCGGCTCGACCTATTGCCAACTCTAGAACCATTCCAAGGCTTCACCTTCCAAGCTAGTGGGAAAAGGCTTTGCAATACCACGCTTCATTGCTTGTCTCTAAGCTCATCTTTTGTCAGAAGTGGAACATATGTTGTTCCAGGTTGGAATTTCCCTTGACCATCCTGCAAATTGGGATTTGGACGTTTTTAGGCTTTTCTACTACATGGATCTATTGTGTGAAGGGAAAATATTAATTCTCCAAGCTGCTTCAGCCACGCTATCCTGGAAAACTCCGGATAGCAATTCTTTAGCGGAGGTCCCGAGTACATGCCTCAGTTCCTGCCTTATAGTATCTCAGCGTGTAACTTCTATTTTGGGGTGAGCTGCTGTTGGTGTTGAAAGAGTGTGTGATGGTAGTGCTACATGGACAACAGACACATATTAAATTATCACCTATTAAGAAATATTACTTCGTTTTCCCTCTTCTACCATGGTCTCCGACTGATTTTCTTCAAGAATTCGGATCCTCTCCGCCAACTTCTAATTCTCCAAGTTGTGCCAGAACTACTCGCTGCAACTTTTGCTCAATGGTCTCTGGTACCTCTTGTCTCATAACCATCTCAAAGTCAAGATCATAAACTGTCATTGTTCTTGATCTTTGACATTCTTCTGCCATGATAACTCTTCTTTCTGTTCACTTTATCACTTTTCACTTCATTTTTCTTCTTCTGTTAACAATGATTAGTTCTCTGAAAATTTCTTGGCGGTGAGGAGCTTGCTCCCCATCGCACATGTGTTACGCTTATGCGGTCAATTGGGAAACCAAATTTTTATAATTTTATTTGTCGTGCATGCTATACATGCAAATGTTTATGCAACTGATTTCTAGTTTCCCAAGTATATGGCAAAACACATTTTCCAAAAATGCATATTTTATTCAAAGATAAAAGATGATATGCAATATCCAGATTTCAGTCAACTAATTATGCATGTTATGAAATTTCATTTTCCTTAGTATATAGGTTAATGTTTCATTGCCATATTGTATTTCTGTGAAATACGATTGTGTGTACGAGTTCAGGTTCTCTATTAGGTTATTATCCTTAGGCTACTATGAACTCACTATTTGTATCTATCACTCAACATACCCGAGCATACTTTTATTGCCGGTGTATGAGGCGGAACAAGGGTGCAATGATCCACATGTTTTTTCAACTTTAAACCTTTCGTGCTCAACAACCCTTAATTACACAGAATTATTGAACGTATTAAAGTTCATGCATGCAAGTATTTCATACAAGAATAACATACAAATCAATTTTTGTTTGAGCATTTGATACCCTCTTTCTATTTTCGACGGTTTAGGATGCATGCATATCATCATTGTTGGAGTTTTGGGCAAAGGGCGTGGCAGAAGCGCTGTCCGGGTGAAATCATATTTTTATAACTTTTAAAAAATTACCGAGAAAATTATTGAATATCCAATGTGAATAATTTATTCATATTTCAGCTAAATATATTTATTCGATATCAAATAACGACATAAACAAGAAAGAAACGTCGCGAAACTTTTGCGAAAATATTTTTCGGCAAAATGGCTTAAAACGCATTTTTGACCGAACCGACCACCCAATACACATGAGGCCTGCCCAGGTCAGCCCCAATAGTATTAGGGCAGTTCATGAGCTGCCCGAACAGGGACAAATTCACTGTTTAGGCAGCCGTCACCCAGTTGGCTCAAAAGTCACTCGGTAACGCCGTTTTTCACCGTTTTCGCTTATTTCAACTCCGAAATACTTTCCGGCAATTGTTCCAACACCCAAAACACATCCAATACATTCAAAAGACATCATTTTCATCACCATATGAATATTATTTCCAGATCTGATCCAGAAGCTATAATTATCAATTTTTCATGCTTTAAATCCAATTTTTCAAGATTAATCCAATTAATCAAAACACCAATCTAAGTGAACACACATGAACCACCCAAGAATAATTCTAGAAATTACAAGAGTGGTCATAACACTCTAGAATGGAAACAAGTCATCAAATGATAAAATTGAACTAATATTAAAATAATATCATTCAATCTAACTTCACATATGCATTTAGCCTCCAAATCCATCCTCCAAATCAAAAAGCCCCAAAATCTAAGAAAGAAATAAACCCTAGAACTATTTTAGATTCTCAAGAACAAGAAACAAACTTTCTAAGCTTAAGAATATTAAAGATTACCTTAAAATCTCCAAATTTCCTTAAGCTTTCTTCTTGATTTGTTCACTTTCTCTCAAGTTTTCTCTCAAGGACCATTTTGGAAGCTCTCTAAAATGGTGGAGGCTTGGCCATGACTAACTAATGAAAGATAAAATAATTTTCCCTTTTATATATGGCTTGGGACGAAATTGGGGGGAGGGGTACTTTGGTCTTTTTCAAATTTTATTTAATAAGCCTCAAGTTACTTGTTCAAATTGAACACTTCAAGCTTAAAAAAGTCATGCCATTTGTTACCAATAATTTCTCACCACTTATCATACTAATTATGACTTATGGATATGATATTTAATTTCTAATTATTTAAATATTTAACAATTAAATAACTAAATAATTAATTAACATACATATATGTATTTTTATTTATTAAATAAAAAATACATATATTAATGGCATGAGTCAAAATCTCATTTGACAAATAATTAATATGTATCAAATCAAATTTTGTATCAAATACAAATACACATTAATTATTAATTGACCAAAATCTCATAATGCATGTGTTTTCATTTAACCAATTAAACGATCCGAATTAACTCATTTAATTTGGCGGAGTATTATGAATAATCTATATTATTCATAACGCGTTGTCCAAGTGCTCAACGGGTATACTTCATATTGTGGGACTCTCTAAGTTTAGGTTTATCCGTCACGAAATCCAATTTCGTGTCCATAATTCACCCACTCATGAATTATGACGACCACAGATAATATCGCTAAACTATGCAAGTCGAGGTCATTGCATACGTATAATCCCCTTGTCAGAGGCTATCCATATTATACCTGGGATATAGATGAGAACGTCAAATCTGTTCGGTATAATATAGTCGACTTTCAATTTACGATCTCTAACTAACACTCGGAACTGATTTACGAATTTATACCACGGCCATGGATTTACTAGATCGTAAATATGTGCGGATGCCTATTCCATGTACACAGGACTGACAGATCATATCTTGATACGCACTGGATATCATTAGCATCAGTCCACACCCAAAGAACTAGCGGAGGTCTGATCTAAATAGATCGGTGACGTGACTGCCATCAAAGTGTGGATGATAACTCATATATTCCACTGTGGTATCTCAAGTCGAGGGACCACTATGCTCGCTCAACTCGAGAAGATTCGTATTAACGTTGGTGTACCATCTATTAGGAAATATTCAGTGAGTCATTCAGTGTCTTATTAAATAAACACCTACATGTCTATACGAGTCTCCCGAGACTCATGGTTCACTGGGATAAACCATCGGACCAAGTTACGATATACGACATGTACTGCTCTCATCGAATTTTACTAATCGACCCGTGTTAGTAAATCTTGACCAGGAACTTTATTTAAGGATATACATCTTATAGTACGCTTCCCAACGTCAATTACAAACTACGTTGTAACTGCGCACTATATTGTAAATCCTAAGGTTTTTGTCTAATATACACGTATCACTAAACCAGATTTAGTTTCGATCTAATCATAATCAGATATCTAATCGTAATTAGATCGAATAAGTGTATAAAATATAAGGGTGCTACTATTAAATTAGTAATATTATGGAAAAAAATTACTCGTATTTATGAATCTGACATAAATACGATCCGGATTGGCACTCTAAGCACCAACCTTAACAATTTCTCCCACTTGCTCTAGTGTCAATCCACAGTATCATATATACATCTCAATGTATATCACATACTCATGGCCCTCTAGAGCTTACCTAACACTCAAGAGGTAGACGACAACAAGTAAGCCCGCTTTAACAAATTGAGTCCGTCCAACAAACTCAATCGTTTTCCTTAGCCAGCATCATTCATATTTTGTAGAATCCAAATTCCATATCAATATGACTCAGACGCTATATCAGTATTGTGATATAGCTACTGAGTTGTCTATGTATTTAGAAATCAAATCCAAATATTATGAGACAATTGCAAGCACTACACCAATATGAAATCTTCTAATATATAGGGCCACTCTGCAACTTCATAAGTCAATACTTCACAAGTTGCAACTGATTTCACTAGTTTAGTAGAATCAACGGTGACACTCACACTGCATCTTTTCTGACTTTATATGACTTAGATCATCTAATGTCATAATTAGGATCAAAACTAATCTGACCTTATGGTTGCAGACTAAACTCTCCATGAATAAGAAACTCGTTCTTAATATCTCAAAGATCAAAAATAGCGTGTTTCAAGACCCATCATATGGTCTTAAGCAGATCAAAATAACTCGTAATAGTTACAATTAAATTGATATCTTTAATCGCACGTAATATAGTATTCATTACGCTATCATCCCATTATGCATAAGATTGACTAGACATTCCTATCAATCTCTCTCTCGACAAAGGTATCATCCTTTATGAAAGATGAATACTATATACATAAAAGACACGTTAACTGTCAAACAATTATACCAACTGTCATACATATAGTCTTATTGTGTCATTTATTAGATTATATCTAATATGCGACTAATGAGAGTATCTCACAAGTCTCTTAGTCTTATATCATATATGAAACTTTATATCAAATATAATAGAGACTACTCCCACTGCTTTCATGGAGAAAAAAAGACTTAGGATATATACTATGCTAGAAAGAAGTTTATACGCTCCACTAACCCTACTAACAAATACATATTCTCTATGCTTCGATAAAACCAGACAATCTGACTGATATCAAAATCAGAGAACACTGATTTTCAGAAAGCTTATCTGAGTATACAATAGGCTTTATAAGTTAGTATATCAAACTGTGATCTTAGCAGAATACAAACTTTAGGGCCATTCTAAAATGAATTCTTCAAACAAAGAAACCACAATAGATCTCTCATTCGAAGAAAATATTCAGGAACGCCACTTTACATTCTTTAGCCAAAATATAGTTTAATATCAGCATTAACCAACAGATCTTTAATTGTTCAATTAGTGCGACTAGAGACAAGTTTTCTCAGAATCTACAATAGACTACTGAGCATAACCTTTCTCATTGTCATACTATAAAGGTCAAACCTTTATCAAGCTCACTTTACTTTTGTTGTGCAAACAATTTGCACATCTTATGAACTATTCATAATGAAAGCTCAATCAAGTTCAAAACTTGATCGCAGTAAGCTATGAACAATTTTAAATATATGGTTCAATGTTAAGT